>VZSC01009880.1:86310-122001 GCA_013398225.1 Steatornis caripensis
GAGGAGGAGGAGGAGGAGGTGGAGGTAACATCCGTGAGCCGTCAGGTTCGGGGAAAGGGGGCACGCTACGGCTTGCTTGGACGAGGCGAGGCCGTGATTCCTGTCGACTGTAAACATTAAAAGCAAGACGGGCACGTACTCGTACGTAAGCGGGATACACCAGGCACGTTCTGAGCTCTTTTGGAAGCCTGGACTTACTTTCGGCTTGGATCTTACTTGGAATTACTGCTTGCTGTAGGCTGGAAGAAGCTCGGTAAAGGGGAATATTCTAAATTTCAGTACCTACAGTGCGGGAACCTATTTATAAAAGGCAAAAAGTGAAGTGCCAGAGTGCCGAAAGCACGTACACGCGATTCCTCAGACCTGCACGCGTGGCTCAGTGCGTTACCCAGCAGCCTTTATAAAGGATATTGGGATATTCAGAGATGTATCCATGCTGTTACAATTTCAATGGGGCTAGAGTAGTACGGAGACCAAGACAGGGTTCCGTGCCCTTCTGATCTCAAAATATTAAATGAAAACCAATAAAAACTACGCCTTCCTCCGTATCTCAACACTCCTTGGTTTCTGCAACCCAGGGTGTGGCGTCTCCGGCTCGCTTGAGAGAGCTGGAGGGGAAGACATTCTCCACTCACATCTGCTGCGAGGGAGGGTCTCGCCTGCATCGTACGCTGTCTGACTTTAGTTACTCAGTCGTAGAAAAATATCAGAAATAACAAGCACTAAATTCCCCTCAGATAAGACAAACCAAAGCAAATCCGTTCTGATTTAAATAATCAGAAATCTGTTCTCGTATCATCAATTAACTGCTGCTTTGTTTCTTCAGATTTGCTGGTCAGGAGTTTCCACCTTTCGTTGTACTTAGGGTTTGTCGCAGCACTCAAGGCCAAGGCAGCAAATACATTAGCGGACAAAGAATAAATCCATCAAATGAGGTGACTTTCTTCATGTTCATGCGTCATCATTTTCTGATCAGTTACCAGGATCTTGGTGCTTGCCATTTTAAACATTTTGTAAGGTCTTTATCCTCATACTTAATCTCGGTCGCGTAAGACCACATCTCAAATGCAAACAAGTGCCTTGCTTCTACTGAATACCGTTAACTTTTAGGCAGCAGTGAAAAATTACCTTAAAGCTTATGACAAAAGATACTTGAAAGCATTAGTCTGTATTCTCTGTTCAGATTAACTGTTATTTATGGAAAATGCAGGTTGCATAGGCTGTGCCGTACGGTTGCCATCACAGTTTCGTTGGGAGGCCACTCCATCAGCACTCGGAGCAAAGGGGTGATTCAGGCTGCCTAACTTTTGAAACCTTGTCAGAGCTTCTGCTGCCTGGGCACAGACTGGATGCAGACTCCACCAGAAGGTGTTCAGGGCACCTGAATTCTGCTTCGAAGTGCGCTGTCACCTCCTTCTGCTCCCTAGCATGGGGAGAGAAGCCTACACTCCTAATTTAGACACACAAGAACACCAAGAAAATAACGTGGATCTTCTCTTTATGAGTATTCTGTGTGTGTGTGTTTGTGTCCCGCCCCACGCCAAATTGTAGTAATTTAAAATAGTTAATATTGCTTTTAGCATACGAAGAATAGTGCTCTACTAGTCCTGGAAAATGTTATCAAAAATAATTTTTATGTAAAACATAAAGCACCTGAAGAACATGGTAGCAAACAGTTCACTGGGAAGGGTATTCTGGAAAGACAAGACAAGGTATGCGCTCTCTTACAATCTTAAATTTTCTTTGCGATGATAATTTCTATTGTTTCAACTCAAAGAAAGTTCCTACACTTCTTTATTGCAGTCTCTTTGTAGACCTAATCGAACAAGCTACAGCAGGAACAAGTATTTTCCAGATTAACGGGATGTTTAACCATCACATTGTAGAATTGGGTGAAGCTTCTCAACGAGCTGTTTCTAAAACTAGCACACAGTCCTTCTTACTTGTCGGTAGATTGGACTATTGTCAGGAGGACCATGAGGTGAACTAAGAAGACTTCAGGTTTGTGCCTTTTCTTTTTAAAGCTTTACTATATTTTTCTGCTGTATTTCACAGGCAGCAGCTGATGATTGCAAGTTGATGCGGTATCAGAAATACCATGGACAAATGGTACAAGATAAGCTTCAGTACCAAACCCACAGGGTAACAGATGAAACTACAGGCGTTGCTACAATGAAAGACTACATGCATGTAGGAAATGTTTTCAGGTATTTTATTACAGGTTTGGTTACGAAGATTCCCTCTTTAGCAATGAAGAGTTCTATCTAAAACGTAAGTGAGTGACCAATGGGTGAAGAACGCTAAGGGATCTCTCCCACCTTTGCATTATGGCTTTGCGCAGTCGGTTACATCTGTGGAAAAATAAGCAGCCAGGCTGTGGCAAACGTTTGTGGAAAAATGATTTTGCAGTACTTTATGGGAGCTTTGTGAGAGCATGGAGAGTGACTGGGCAGTTTGCAAAGCACTCTCATTTCTTGATGCATTTTATTCATCCTCAAAGTATTAGAGACAGAAAAATTTCCAAGCTCAAAATGATGGGAGAGCCCACAAGAAGAGTGACAGCATTGAGGTGAATTAATGGCACCTGCTGTGGTTCGTTCTCAACCAAAGCTCAATCCCAGGCTATAGGTGGGACCGGCTGTGGGACCAGTTTTACAGAGGACGGACCTAAGAATATTTCAAGTGCATTCTCAAGTTTGTGACACGAACAGTAAAGAAAATTCCAAGTGTTTCTGGACGTACAATGGTGTATATGTTCCAAATACGTATTTTTGTGATCTATTTACATTCAGTGACTACACAGCAATTGTTGATACAATTACGTAACACAGACATAAATACCTGAAGAACAGATAGTTGTTCTATAAATGTTGTTAAACCAAACAATTTTATCAGCTCCAGCATCTTCAGTGCATTTTTTCTTTAATGTCGAAGTTCATCTTTAAAGTGACTGATGTGACTGATTAAAAAGAATGGGAAAAATCTTTCTAGAGAAGAACAATACAAATATATTCACTTGCATGTAGGTGTATGTTCTCTTACAGTCTAACATAAATCTGGATGAAAGCCCTGCGTACTTTGGTGGCTGGAAAAAATGCTGGAGAAGGCTGTCTCTCCAAAGTTTCCCTGGGACAACAATAATATATGCCGTAACAGATTATGCACAGTCCAAAACATTGTCAGACATACTTAAAAAGGAGCTGAAGTTTCTGCTGCTGAGCCCACAGAATAAAGAGTTTTGGCATGATCAACTCCTGGCCGTTTCTAATGTAAGAACCTATACCAAGTTTGTTTTATTTTGCATACCAGTGTTTTTCTATTTCCTTGGTAACTGGCTTTTCTAAATACTTGTGAAATAAATATTTCCTTTAGAAAGCTGCAGCTCAGAGAAGCTTGAAAATGTTGCCACAGTTCATAAACTATGCCAGCACAAATACAATTTAAGAAACTTGATCTCTAATTCTTTGCCTTAGCCATTGCAGTCAGAGCTTTCATAATATTGTATTAGACTGCTTATTTACAGTTTAATTTTTTTGTCAGGAAAATAAGAACCGTCCTTTACTAGCAGTGCAATGGCAGTAATTTGCCACATGTTTATAAGTACAGTAGGGAAAAAAAATTGAATTATTGCACATTCCTGTTAAAACATGAGTTTGTAACATCTGCCCATTAAACATTGGTGCAGTTACCTACTGACACTGATCACCGGAAAACATTGTAATTCTGAGAGGCTGGCTTATTTTGATGCTCTCCTTCATGATAAATCTTGATGTATGTTTTTAAAAACACATATTTCCACGCATTTTTTCTTTACTGAAATGAAATTTTTAATACTGTGACTTGCCACTACAGTTTTCCCAGCCTGCGTAGAACTTATTTTTAAGATCTTTATAAAATAAACTGCCTTTCTGCCCCTTCCCGCTTTCTTGTGTGTGTTTTAAGTTAAAGGAATGCTGTTTGGCATATTTTTCCTTTCAAGTACTTTGAAAATATGTAGTTAATAGAAAATACACAACCACAAGGGCTCAAATAAACTGAACTTTCAGTTGTTAAGCAGCTTCACCTAACGCCATGAGCTTGGCTGTCTAAGAGCTCCGCACAAAGCACAGCTGGAGGTGACATGTGAGGTATACAGCTTGTCTAGGTCAGTCTCCAAAGCACACGATCCATTTCTCATGTTCCCATCACTTTTAGCACACATTTGTTAAACAGCTAACTGAACTGGCTGTTACAGGGGTATGTGATGATGGACCTTTCCCAGTGCCTTCATGAAGGGAGTCTAGTTTGTATATTCGTAAGACTCTTATTTCACTCTTTCTACTTTATTCACTCCCTGATTTAGGGGGGGGGAAAAAAGAGTTTTGAACATATTTTTGTATTTAACGATACTGTTTTATTTGGAGTGAAACTTATCTTGTGCTTTTGCTTTTCATACTTAAGGTGAGTCATTTTTCAACGTCTATCAGAGGTGCTATTTTGGCAGCTATGAAGTCTGAAGTCATACATGCAGAAAGTAAACTGAACATTAAGGACAGATCTCATTGTAGAGCTCTTTGTGTTCTCCCACTTAACCTACCTTTAATTGCATCAAATGCATTACTGTGTTCTTGTCTAGGGTAAACCAGTACTTGAATTTCAGCGCATGCTGTCTCATCAGCTTTGTCATGTTCTCACAGCATCCAAAATACACTCAGTCCTATATTCTAAGACAGGGGACACATAGAAGAGGGAAATGTATCACACAAAAACCCCCAGTGTAATCCAACTGAAGATAGTTTCAACTTTGATATTGCCACAGTTAAACACCCAAAAGTACCTCGCCTAATTCAAATCCGTGACTTCTCACTGCAGCCATCAGTAGCTCTAGTTACACATTTTTCAGTAACTCCTTTCCAGCACTGACAAATTATTGTGCTGTTAACAAGCTGTTGATACTACCAACAGAGATGTCAGCTAACGTGTGGTGTAGCGATCATCTCAAAGCACAGATATACGTTACAAGTAGCAGTAAGAACACAAACACCCTTTTGGTGCCCTTACACATCCATCACAACAAAGTCCAGCTCCTGTCAAAATTCAAATGCATGTCAGATTTCACTTGAGATGGATACATTTTGGACATTAGCTGAGGTTAAAGGTGAAAGGTCTCATATCTGTTGCCAACCTCTTTAAGAATTTAGTGCATCAAATCATTTTGACTTAAAAAATTATTTTCACCATAATCCTTAATTTCTTAGAAAGAAGACGTGACTATCTTTACCGCATTTGCTTAGAAATGTGTTGACATCAGTGTCTACATAAATATATATATTAAACATAGTACCTTATTTACCTGAAGGACAGTTTTTATGTCTACCAAATAATTTCTAATTGAAGGCACACATTCCTTCTTTTACTGTGCTGCCTCTTTAACAGCGACATGCTGAGGTTACTTGGTTACTTATAAATGACTTCTAGGATTATCATTTTTGAAGAGTTTTAATTTCTATTTTATTTTTTACCACGGCACATGATGTAGCTCTCCCACGAACGAGAAGCAGAATGTATTAAACACTTACTATATATACATATGCCATTACATAATTATCACAGTCTATTACTGAAAGTGTTCTAGTGCCTTCCTTTCTGCTGTTAGGAAATTCCATTTTAATATTTCTAACAGTAGTCACACACACTTGTAGGCGTGAGAAGAGTTACAGTGAGGTCCGTGGGACTTTCCTCACGCACACAGACCAGCTGGAAAATGCAGCATGCACCACTAGGTGTTGTGTGACATCTTGGGTGATACAAGTTAGCTGCTCCCTGAGAAACAGGCAAAGATTTCTGTACTTTAACAGTGAAGCCTATACTTACGTTCTTAGTTAACTCTTGGCTTAAGCTCTGACTTGCTTGCCCATTAAGTCCCTAGGCTGGGGCTTGAAGCCTTACAGGATCCTAAGGCCCAGAAGAGCAGCAGACAGTCTGCAGGGGTTTGTTGTGCAGCTTGAACAAGAAGAGAGGCAGAGCTAGGCAGCACATGAAGAATCATCTGTATTTCTTCCTCACTGATGCTGCCACCATCATTTGATGTCATAGGAGAAGAGTGTAAGGGAAAACTTTTATTATTCTATTTCAAGAAGGCAGGATTTGGTGTCATGGCTTTATTTGTTCAGTCTAGAATAACACTCTTTTTGAGAGGAAAAGCCTGCATTTGGCTTTTAAGTATTTTTCCTTTCTAGACCTTCATTTCCATACAATTCATCAGCCTTCTCTTCATTTTAATCCTATTGGCCCCTACAGTGTCCATGCAGCCAACACATTGCTCTTCTCAAACTCAAGAAAAGCTGGCAAAAATGAAGTGGGTCTACATGATTGAGGGAGACTGAGAGGTGCAAGACGGGGTCTTCCACAATCACTAATGAAAACAGTCATCTATATAGTTTCCCCCAGTGATCCCTTATATGTTTACCATGTGTTATCACTTACTACTTCTCGTAACGCAAAGTCACTTATGTTTTCGCCCCCACACCCTATGGAGGAGGGCTGTGGCTGGCATAGTTGCAGCTTAGGGTGCAGGAGCAGAAGGGTCACAAAATCATGGTGCACAGACTGACATTATCTTTACCTTTAACTGGTTGTCTCTAGCACAGCTTTTGAAACTACCTCTTCAGTCTCATAAATTAGTACGATAGGGTATTGGCACAGGTAAAAAACAATGCTTTAGCTTGCTTCGGCAGTTTTAGAGATGAGAAAAATGTCACATTTCTCAAGCATGATTGAATAGGTTCTCACTCCTGTATGTGTGTAACAATGCATAGTATTACACACAGGTACAGAAACTGGATGCTACAAAGAGGAGTGACTTCGCTGAACATCAAGAGACAGCAATTTCATGAATTGAAAAGCCTGAGGATCAATCTATTGCTACACAAGAATGGGAATATGAAGCAGGTAAATTGTATGTCTCATCCAAGGCATTATCTCCAGAGGATATCAGATGATTTCCATCTACAGCAGATGCGTGAATCTTCAGAAGTTAAGGCACTGGAAAATTGCTAACCCTTCTAGTCACTTTAATGCATTCTGCCCTGCTTTGAACAAGGCTGCCAAATCTGAAAGCACGGCTTCCTGCACCGGTTTAACCAGTTTAGCAAAACATACATTCTTGCAATTAATTTTTACCATGGGAAAAATAAAAATCTCTGCACTGCAAAGCTAGGACAAAACTTAAACTGAGCAACTGTGATCATTTTGTAAGGTTCATAACTTCTGCAAAGTACAGCTGGTTGATTATTTGGGTGTTAACATTTTCGTACTGAGAATTCTTTGGCTGGAGTATTAAGTTTATTCAAGTTACGTAGAGGTCAGCCTTACTCCCCTTGTTTTCAGAGAACAGTACTGAGCCAAAATCCAGCTCTTTCAGAAATCAGCTAAAACACTTCCAATAAGGTTGTTAATTGGATCAGCTCCCAACTTTAAGACTATGAAAAGCCATTAAATTAAAAGCAACAGTTTAGTTAATTACCATCACCTATTTTTTTCTGACTACATAATTCTTTTCACTGTTTTGGATAATCTGTCAGGAGAAACAGTGAAGGAAAAACTATTACTTCACAGTAACTCTTCCTGATTGCAATAAATGAATGGCGAATCAGGCAAGGGAAGAAAGGTTTTGCACTCTAAAACGTCTTCTTCTGAAATGTAAGTTTTCTATGTTTTGGGTTTCACGATTATGCTTGAAATTATCATTGGAAGTTAAAATAAATTCTTGGTATCAAGTTGGCACCTGTGTTAGATTTAAAAAAAAAAAAAAAAAAACTTTGCAGAACTACCTGTAAGAGCCAGAGGAAGAAGTGAGAGCATGTGTCACATGTGGCAAATCCCATGGAACATCCCTCAGCCAACCGATGATACCCAAGCCACCAGAACTCCACCCTGGGAATAGATTTGCGAACAGGGCTTTCCGAGAGGTGCAAGAAGAACAGCAGAGCAATTTCTTGCTTTCCAGGAGTGAAAATGAAGGCCGTCACTACACCAACACAGGGGAAAGTGCTCAGGCCATGCCTTGCACCGACACCACTGCCGGCACCACAAGCACAGCCTCGTGCATTTTGGATGACTTTGGCCATCTGGGAAGGTAAATGCAAGAGGAATACACCGACCACCTCTGAATTTCTCCCGAGACTATGGGAGTTAAACATGGGGGAAATAACTTTGTTTCAGTTAGCATTATACAATTCTTTTGAAAAGAAGGGATGGTGAAGTCAGAAAGTCTTGTGAGTAGCAGTCAAATACATATAAACAGACCCATGACACGCACAATTCATCACAGGAGACAAAGATTCTCACATAGAAAAGGAATTACATGGTTGGCGTAACTCAGACTTGGGAGATGAGCCACATGACAAAAAACCTCAAACCAACCAATGCTTAGAACACACTGAAACTGGTGTGGGAAAGGCTACCATTTTAGGCCAGAAACGTACCTGTCTGGTAAAATCAAATAGCGCAAAAAAAGGGGTAATCATTAAAGCCACCTATCTCATTAGAAAACAAATTTTTTTCAGTGCCACTTATTGAGCAACATTTATCCATAATACAGAAGAGCTGCTACCAAGGGTGACATCACAAGGAGACACATTTGACAGATATCAGATAAATGGCAAAAAGAATACTTTTCTAGTTCCTCAAGTACTACATAGCATCAGTCTAGAAGGCTTGGCGCTCAGCTTTTGATGCTTAATGCTGGTGTTCATTCCAACGAACAGATGACTGCAGAATCCCTAGGTACTTAAACAAAGATCATAGTGAGGTTTATTTTTACCCACAAACATCACCTAAAGCACCTGTAAGTGCAACCAAAGCATCAAATGTAAAAGTGGAAAGTGTAAACGAAAACAAGAAGTGAAAGCTGTCTTTACACACGTTCCCCACCCTCTCCCTTGAAAGAATGAAAATTTTGCACGTGCCAAGAAAGTTCCCTAGGACAAGAAGGCACTCAGATTAAAAGATGACATTGAAACACCAGTAAGACTTGCCAGGCTAAAGACTGGGTGGGGGATCACGTGTCCACAAGCACATTATGAACTCAAAAGGTACAAAACTAATACAGAATCTGTGCGACATACAAAGCAACAGTTTTCCTTTCCATATTGTGAAGCTGATGGGATCACAAAAGGAAAAAAAACCCACAAAACCAAAACCCAATCTGTAACAAAGAGGGAACATCTGTTGAAATGAAGAATTTCAAGTCAACAAGGGTGGATAACTTATACCAAAGAACCTGGAAGGAATCAACTGAAAAAACCCTTTGCCAAACTAATATTAATTTCATATTGCAAAAACAAGTGAACACAGATGACTGAACTACTGCCAAAAAATAAGGCCACATATTCCACAAAACAGAAGAATTTGCTGTGAGCAACTATGAACCAGTTAAAATGTGGGAGCTTTCCTTAGTGAAATAATGGAACCATTATTTGACATTCCTAATCAACTACAGAGGTTATAACAAGTAAGCCAAGTCGGCCAGTATAGCGTCGTGGAAGAAAGGTATTGCCAAAAATACAACCTGGCTCACAGAGAAGAGAAATTTAAAATGTGAACAAAAATAACTGTAGGTAACATTTACAGTGTGAAAAGATTGCTGTCATCTTCTCTTCCACTGTATCAGTTTAATACATTTGGTCTCCTTTTGCACCAAAAAATGGGGACACATCACAATTAAAAGAGGCCCTTCCTCCTGTGACGCTTCCCCCCCAGGACCACCACAAATTCATCCACAGCATTCTCCCATTGAACAGTACTTCTTAGTGTTTAAGTGTTTTGACTCACGTAAAGTCGAGGTACCAAAGAGGGAGAAGGGAAAAAAGTTACTTCACGCAAATAAAGTTTTCAGTCATTCAAAGTATTAAAATAAAATTAAAATGCTATTTCAGAACACAGCTGGGGTTTTTTTGTTTTGTTTTTTTTTTAAAGAGACCATAGTTTTATTTTCAAACATTCTTGATTGTAGATTTTTATACCAGGGGCTTTGATCTGACAGCAAGGAAGTTGCAGAAAAATAGTGGCTGAGAAAAAGTGGGGCAAGGGACTGACAAGGAAGGCTTTCATCGGACTGCTTGAGAAAATAAGATCATAACCTCCTGTTTTAACTGCCTCCCTCCCCCCGTTGTTGGTATTGAGTGTTGTTCTGACACTTTAATCCTTAAATGAGAAATGTTAAGCAGTACGACTTGGACTTCTGGCACTTTTGAGGTCCAAGTGTGTGATGAATGCATGTTGTCTCGGAGCCCTCAGTTTCGCGTATGTAATAGCGGGGAGCAGTGTCTTCTGGCTGCTGACCAACACCAAAGGCTNAGCAGTATGACTTGGACTTCTGGCACTTTTGAGGTCCAAGTGTGTGATGAATGCATGTTGTCTCGGAGCCCTCAGTTTCGCGTATGTAATAGCGGGGAGCAGTGTCTTCTGGCTGCTGACCAACACCAAAGGCTGGCTTTGGTTTTTCAGTCTCACAGTTTAAATGTATGCTGCCTTGACACCGAGTTACAAATGTAACAATATAGTCAACTCTGAACACCATTTCAGGCTTCAAATGCAGAGCAAACACAAGAATGCACTACAGCAATTAAAATTGGGAAGACTGTAAAATACAGCTAAAGATATGAGCTCGATGCTATATAAGGACATTCAGCTTCTCTTGTTGGGATAACTTTAACACGCCGTTATGAATTACAGCAACACAACATTTTTGAAGAGTTGCTTAACCGAGTAAATTCTGAAGTCCTGTAGAAAGTAATCCAGGTCCACGACACTTTCAGCATTACGAAGTTTACACAAGAGTGTTTAAAGATTAAAAATATTTTATTTACACTTTTCTTTATATACATTTTATACATTTTTCAAACCAGAGTGCATATGCGGGTCTGAGCATACTGTATCCATAGCTAGGGAAAATTACTTTCTGCCAAAAAAAGACAAGAAAAAAGGCTTTAAAACAGTTAAAAATAGGCAATTCTTAAATTATTCAAAGACATTTATAGCAGCCCTGGGGTAATCATTAGACAGCTAATCCAAATGTACATATGAGGTCATATATATATAATTTTATTTCTATAGAAAAAGTATTTCCAATTGCTAGACACGAACACAGCACAGTTTGAAAATACCTTTTCCTGTTAACTTATCAAATACTTATTGAATACATTCTTTTCAATACAAACAATCTGATATGGTACACTGGAATCAAGTGGGATACTATAGTAGAATTGTAATCTCCAGCATATAATAATTTATTTTAAAAAGATCTACAAAAATAACAATATATAGGGGAAAATATTTAAAATAAAAACATAGTTCACTCTTCCCTTCACCTGTTCCCAGAACTGACGTAAAAGTTCGGTGGGTCCCACTGAGGTAATAAAAGCCCCCTAAGTATAGCCAACTTTACAGTCCTATGTAACACTGTATTTTCTAGACTTACAATAAGGTTTTCTACCAGAGCCATAAATAAAAACTACCATCTGCAAATAGAAGTGGTTTTCCCCTAGCTACCAACTTCATATTAATCCAAAGGTATTTGAAACTGATCTTTGAAAGTTATTCTTAAAAGACTATGTAAACATTAATTGAAATTTGGGAAGTGAAAAAAAAAATTAGAGGGAAATGCAGAAAAGTTCTGTTCAAAACAAGTCAGTTTTTCTGCCACCTGCCATGTACAACCCTGTGTTATGAAGTTTACCCACACAAATGGAAATTTTAAAGTCACTCACCAACTTTCAAAAATAGAATACGGATGCAAAAGTAGTCATTAGTATTTATTTTAAGCAGCTTAAGATCGATTTACAAACATTAAAATCTCAAAATGTTAGCTACAGGACACAGGCAAACTTTGTTTTAAATAGATTACACGTGCTTTCCAGTTATGTTCTTTCCCACTCTCCTTCAGCGAGCCCTGCCATGTGTGATGGACCATGCTTATTCGAGTAACTTCACCAGGTATATTTTATGAATGGAAGGCGAGCAGGACGGATGTTGTTGTTGATACCCCCAACCCTATAAACACTTAAGCACAGGTTTAATAACATTTGTGCCTTTATGTTTTAAGTACATTACAGTTTTCTGTTTTCTTTACACTGGACTGTTCACAAATGCGAAGGACACATCTGAAGTGTTAAAAAGAATCATGGGCCCAATTCACTACTTCTTTTTTTTCCAGGGAAAAATGTATTAAAAAGGGAAAATACCTCTACAAATGCGACTACTTCTAAGAAGACTTTGTCATATAAATGCTGACACCAGCTTGAATTTTATTTTTAAAGAGCCGTTTGCATCTCCCCATAATGCTTACCATCCTTTTGCAAAAGAATGGACATAATGAGTTAAGAAACATTTTTCTTTTCAAATAAATTTGAACTTGTACCTGCTGAATTTTATCCTTTGCTTCCTGGGTGTCAAGTGAAGCTTTGTCCCTGATGCCAAGTAGTTATCATATTATCAGCATGAGAAAAAGCAGCACTTGGGTTTGTAAGGCAGGAGGTCCTCTAGAAAAAATGGCTGCAAATCTCAGAAACCAGAGAAATATTAAAGTCACAAATCCTTTGAGCTAGTTATAAACAGGACTGCTATCATACTGCAGAAAGTAGGGCATCCACACTGTTCAAAAGAAAGTAACATAAAAGCAGGTTGCTAGGTAGCTCATATGCTGCCACTAGCCTCTCTCGCTAGCAGTGCTTTCTGAAATAGCAGAGCCTTTGTAAAATCAAGTCCCACCTTCCTCCAGCTGAATCAACGGGGCAAAAAAATTTCAAAAGGTTTTTTGCCACCTAATACCTCCCACTACGAAACTACTACCAATGCTTTGTGGGGGAAAAGAGTTATTTTTCCATTATGCAATACTTTGAAAAAAATTATCTGTCCCCTAAAAACAGCATGTGGAATGCGAACTGGCAGTGTCCGACCCCTTCACAGCACTATGCTTTTTGTCCGTTCTGGCTCATTTGAAAACAAAATTTCCTCCTGGAACTAGGTGCTAAATTAAGACATGAAGCTGATAGATTTTTTTTGCTATAAAAGTGAGGGAAAAAAAAAAGACTGTAACTCACTATGTCCACCTTTTAAAGTAAAGGCAAGTATGCTTGCTGTTTAAAAGCAGTTCATGTGTTGAATTTTAAATATGCAGGTGAGATCAGATTTGCTGGCATTCCATTATGGCTGGGGTGAGAATAGAAGAACAACCCCCCCCCAAACTTAGTAATCAAAGATCGTAACTTACCTTTTCCTTGGCAAATGAGAGGCATTTAAATGTTTTTAGAACTTGTTTTACATTAATCTGATCATAATGCTCAAACTTTGATAGTAATAGGGAATTCTTATTAGCCAGTTTAGATTTGTTTTTATTTAAACACTAATTATCAGAAGCTAAATAGTAAAAGCAAACTCAAACGGAAACTTTCAATTAAAAAAAATATGCCTCTAATACATAAAGTAACAAAAATAACTGCCTCACAAGTTCCACTGCAATGCAAAAGAGAATGTAACCTAATTTTATATTTCATGTTTGAAACAATAAAAGCATGGTAGAAATGCAAGTTAACAAAACATTCTCGTGTACCCCTACATGTTCTAAACCCAAGCAAATTCCAACCATTCCTAATGCTTGAAAGGTTACAGTCAGCTTCTCAACAGAGACACAATTTCAAGGAAGCAGAAACCAACAGTTCAAGTTATAATTTGACAGAATAATTGCTATTACACATCTAAACAAGATCTTTCAGAACTGGGCACCTGAATATAAACATGAACTTAAAGGCAGAGCACCTAAAAATTATCTGGTTCTTCATGTTTCAAGTGTCAATACTCACCAATGACTTCACTGGCAGTTGCTTAGCACACAGAACTTAGCACACCTTCAGAAGGTGCTTAAATGCACACTCAAAAACGCTAACTTGAGGCACCCCCACCCTCACCATTATTTTTAATGAAGTCCTGGCCACGTCTCTTTACCACACCTGAATCATGGAAGACCAGATATCCAGAACCACGTCCATTCCCCAGACTGGCCCGAGCTAACAGTGAAGTACTCTGTACTGTATGTAACATGCCCATGAAAGCCTACTCAAGCAGGATTAGTTTTTGCTACCCCACAAACTTCATGAGAAATTAACTGGTGACAAAAAGAATAAAACAGTTTTTAAAATCCTTGTTATTTTCTTGTGCCCCAATATTCCATGAACTATGTACAGCAGAACCTTTTTACTCGCGCAACGCCAGCACCCACTGGAGTCAGTTTATCTCTGCACCCGTGGAGGGTAATGTACATACAAGTCTCACAGTGAAACTGAGGTTTTAGTGTAAGCCACGCTGGCTTTAAGTTAAGCTATTAAGAAAGTACATTAGATTTTTAATTCAGTAAACTGAATCTTGATTAAAAAAGACTTAAATTTAACTGCAAACTAGTCTGCATCAGAAGGCTGAATCAGTATTTGGTCCAGTCACTGCTCGTGTAACTAACTTACCACTACAGCTATGATGGCACACGTACTCTCTTTCTGTGAAAACACATGGAAAGGAAATACTCTTATCAATAAATCATTTCTGATTTTAGGAAAAAAAAAAACCAACTCTGCCAACTTGCCATATAGGTCCAAATCCTCCCATCTTAACCCCAAAATGTAATTACTACATAAATATCAAAATACAAGTATGAGGAGTTTTACATTTTGTTTTAACTTCCATCAGTTATTTCAAACTTAGTTTAGGCAAGTAGGTGTTATTTCTAACATAGGAAATTTAGGGTGATTTTGGTCCCTTTGTAAGTGCATTCTTTTGAACTCCCTGAGTACTGTACATTCCTTTTCTACAGTGATTTCTGACTGGAAGATGCTGAATAAAGTGGTTTTGCATTGCTGCATATAAAGTCTATTACTTAAAGTGAAATACAGCAGCGTAAGATTTCACAAAATATGCAGGTGCACATTTCAGCATTTTGCCCCTACACATCTGAACTAAGCGTGAGCCTTCAACATCTCCAAATCTCTCCTTTAGATTTTAGAAGGGGCTAATTTCACATCGTTAAATAAAAACAGAGTGTAATTACTGTTATTATTTGTGTCTTGGCAGATAATTCTTACCCATCTACTGTCAAGTAACATCTGCAAGTTAACACAAATGAGTTATTCAAAGCCCTCTTGGACCACACATCTCAATTCAGGCACTCTGAGGTCAGTAGCTATAGTTGTGTAGGTTTTTTTGTAAAAGAAACATAAACGGTACTAACCATTCAACCACCTAAGTCCACATTTTCAAAACACAGTAGTTCATAGCAGTCGATAATTAAAATAGTAATTAAAAAAAATTATACCACTTCAATAAGAGTACAAACAAAATACTCATATTGAAGTACAAGTACAGGCAAAGTACTGAGAATAAACTGTAGTTCATCCAGTTCTGAAAATAACCGTGGGTCAAAGCAGTGCTGAGCATTTGCTTATTGACATTTTCCACTTTCATAAAAAAAGATGACTGGGCGGCACATACAAACATAAAAGAAACTCAGGTAAGATGTGTTTTTTAAAAAATAATTTATAAAATAACAAATTATCAACAGTTCATTATGTAGCGTCGATATAAAGAGTTTAAAGTTACTGAATCAATCAGTATATACTAAAGATAAGATACTTCGATACCAAACGAGGCCTCCAGTTACTTAAGAACTTTGTTATTTAGCTCATTAAAGGATAGTACTATGCCTTAAATTCAACAGATATGGCTGAATCTGTGCACTAGTTAAAATACAGTATCATAGCTGCACATAAAAAGATGTATTTATATACAGTTTTTACAGCGTATGCATGTGTGTGCATATACTTTTCACTCACCAACAAACACAATGCAGACAATAGAAGGCAGCATAGAAATAGTGTTCTGAATATAAAAAATGTTTCATTTCCAATTTAGTAGAAAACATGTAATTCTCATTTTGGTAGACTTACTGGTACTACTATAGAAAACCAGGAAAAAAGTCATGCAAAGGGGTTAAGACTATTCTTCAACGTATATAAGGGAAAACATAAACACCTAGCAGATTTGAGAATATTTTGCAATTAATGGAAAAGCATCCAAAAGACACCGTAAAATACAAACATGTTTAGTTATGTTCTTTTAAACCAGGTCGCACCCTAGTACAGATGATGAACTTTGTTTTGGTGCTCAACTGAAAAAATGACAATAAAGTCTTCCCTCCTTCCACAAATATTTTGGTAAACTCAATTGATTTCAGAAGCATAGTCATATAATGGTCATTCAAAAAAAAAAAGAGAGAGAGAGAAGAAAGTATTATGGACATAAAATGTTACCAAAAAAATAACCACACTCAAAAATAGATTTTTCTTTCCCCTACTTACAATTACGTTTGTTAAAAAACCCCCAAGCTTTTACAATATCAGACCAACTAGTGGCTTTTCTAATAAATTTAATAAGTACTCTCCCTGTACATCCTGTATCTCTTAAGCATTTAGCAGCTGTTCTTATACACAAGGTAATGTCTCTGAAGGAATTCAACTGGTTTGTCTTTTGACAAATTACGTACAGCTTTTTGTATTTCACTGAGTTGTTCATCCTCTTTTAGCTGCAACGCCTAACATGCTCCAAAACATATTCAGGAAAGTGCAAGCTGCAGACCTGTAAGCCATCCAGCTTGCATGGCATCCTCGGATATTCATCTTCTTTCCATTTGTTTTCCTCTGGATCAAAGGTGAGAATCGAATCACTGTAATGACCATTGTAACAAAGGCCTCCAAGAACCATTATCTGTTTGTCCAGAACAGCTACACCATGACCACTCCTACCAATTGGCATAGAAGCCAATATAGTCCATTGATCAGTATCTGGGTCATAAACCTCTGTAGAAGGACATCCTTGAGATTCAAAGGAGGCCCTCAGGATCACACAGACACCACCAAAGACGTAAAGCTTACCATTATAAGAAATCATTTTGTGAAAACATCTTGCATAATTCATTTTGCATTTGTTCTCCCAACAGTTAGTGACCACTTGAGTTCTCCTCGTTCGCTGCTCTACTGTCCCTTCTTTACTGGGATCAAACACACACACTTGCTTAGAAGTTGAAGATGACGTAATTCCACCAGTTATATACAACTTGTTACCAAGCACAGTCCCTTCATGTCCATACTTATTGACTGGATAGGGATCCACAAATTCCCATTTATCTTCAGTAATATCGTACCGTTCAGTCGAGTAGAACGTTTCATCCCTGGTTCTCCCAGCCACTGCATAAACATACCTCCCAATAACTCCAACAGCAAACTCAGAACGTGGAACAGACATGTCTGCCATTCGTAACCAAGTGTTCTGTCTTGGGTCATATCTAAACACTTTGGATGAAGCATGAAACTCACCATCTGGCCCCAGTTCTTCCCCACCTAGTAGGAACACAAAGTTATTCACAATGGCAAGGCAGTCTGGTCGTAAAGGTACTTGAGGACCCTCTAGTTCCCACCAGACCCTTGGTTTGTGCAAGAGAAGAATTTTACTGTTTACCATACTGTGTCCTATCATTCCTCTAAATACTGCAGTCTGGGGTTTGGCAGAACGAATTTTGTTCGATTTCATTTCCATCAAAGGCTGCTGGTGAACGCTATGAAAATAATTCATGGCTTGGTCAACCTCATGTCGCAGCTGCCGGGAGTATCGATAAAACTCTGATGTTTTTACCTATGAATACATTTAAAAGACATTAAAATTCTGACCAAGAGAAACAAATCCAGAAAACCTAAATGACTATGTGTCACTAGAAGATCATTTTACTTAGTTTCCATTCAGGCAACCTTGACAGCAATTGCATATGTGCATGGAGGGTTAAGCTAACGTACCGTAAAGCAAAATCCAGAAGGCAATTTAGTGATTAACAGCAGTGACTAATATTTTCAGCAAAATACTCACACGCAGAACTTAAGCCATTAGGAATTAGGCACAGCTGAAATCCTCAAGTCTAAAAATCATTATTCCTTCTCCCCCAAAAAAGCCTCTGTTAATCTTCTGCTTAATCCATGAAACGTCTAAACTAAAAATGCAGTATTTTCCTGGTTTTGAAAAACATCGAAAACCATACACACCTATTCTGTGTCTTCCAAGGCCTACCCTAGTCTAATTTCTGCAGAATTCTCACAATCGAGACCAAGTGGACATTCCCAAATGCTAAGGCTCTGCTCACAGGGTCTATTTATTTGTGGTGGCGTGGGAAGGGAAGGTACCCAAACCCCTTCCTTCAAAACGCATGATTGCACTAAACGCTTGTCACGATGGTTACCTTACGGTTTCCCCTCTGTGAGTCTCTGTATGTTAACAAATGCCTTTAACATAAGAGGAAAACATCTCAACCTATAATCCTTTGGTTGTGCATTTATTTGGTAAATTGTGGAGGCAGGTTTGAACTTCCACTTCCAAGCTGAGAGTTACAACCTTTGAATTACCACCTACTAGTGAAGTGCTCCTTCTCGGTGGTGTCTCAATTTGAGAAGAGTGCTCAGTTTTATTGGAGTTGGTGGTGGGATATTGTAAGAACTTACCTTTCCAAGACCCCTCCTACTATCTAGGCCAATTCAAATTCCAAATACCAATACCAAAACACATCCCCATCCTGAAAATTTTAATAAATCTAGCTCCAGGCAGCCTTTGGGTCACCATGTGATTCTCTTCAAAGAGGCTTTGCTCTTCCTCTACAGCCTGGTCTAACACAGCATTCTGAATTACACTTCAAAAACAAATAAAAACCCAATAGATACTGCCAAATCGACAAATCCTCTATCAGATTTGATCCTAAGTCTCGGTTTCTTTCATGTAAAACTGGATTGCTTTCAAACACTCCAAATACCTTTAGTTCCCAGCAGCTCCAAAAAGAGAAGCAATGCTCTGAAAAAATGTCAGGCCACTCTGGAATTTCAAAGCGACCACAAGACAAGATCAGATGTGACTATTTTTCAATATCTGTTCCCTCACCCCCTCCTACTGCCTGTCCCAAGGGACAAAACCTTGTACCACCACTTACCTAAAGGGTGGTGGTGTGAGTTTTCATGTATATGAAGAGCAATTTGGAAATGAATGTTCTTTATACCTTGTGAATAAAATAGTTGCTTGTTCCATAAACACACACTATTCATACTTTGTTAGCTTTCTGTTAATCATTTCTCTTCCTCGTGTAGTCATTAAGACATTCTGCTGTCAGATAAACATTTTTAAAAATCTTTTTAACTGTTATCATTGGACATGATTCACACAGATTTTGAGATCGCTTTACACACCAGACTTTCAAAAAACCCTGAATACTAACCTATCATTGTGAAGTACCATATATAGCTCAAGAGTTATAGTGATTGGGTGGTTTTATTTACACTTTTTCTTTTTCCCACTTTATTTTGACAAGCTAGACTTAACTTTGCTTGGAAAAAAAGAGGATGGTCACATGCAGACTGCATATATTATTCTTGGGGCAATATCCAACTTCTTTCTACCATTTTTACCGGGGGTGATGATGGAGCAAAAAGGTTTCCTTAGATATAGTGCTTATAAAACACCCACAGTAAGCCCAACTCTTCTGGGGAATAACAGATCTATTTTCTTATTGCAAATAAATAATATATCATTTACTGCAAATAAACAATGTATCATCCCAGGAAATCTGCTCATATGGCATTTGTTAGAATAAACTGTATACCTTGCCTGACTGAAAAGACTGAACATAAATTCCAGAAAATATGCTGGGGAAGAGGTGGCAGGGAGAACCACAGCACAGAAAAATAGTAAAATATAGGAAGCCTTAAAGGTTACAAAAAATGAAACACAAAATTAAAATAACAAAGAATTGTGGGTGTGTTACTTTATCCTTAAAAGTAACTTTAAATTTCTACAACAGCATGACTATTTCACACAGTCCCAAACTGGAGCTATCATTTTTGGAATTAAGCAAAAAGATAAATTATTTTTGTTCCACCTATATGCATTTCAAGTTTTCCTGGATGATTATGGAAGACAACAGGATCAACATGCTTACAACGTGAATCCTGCCAGCAAAACCTGGCAGAGATAGAAAATGGTTTTTTTTTTGCTCCTCAACATTTACAACTCTGTCTTTAGATCTAGAAATTGAAATGCCAGCCAGAAACTGGAATTAAAATAAGTCTCATGTATCCTCATCACTCTACTCCTCCACATAGCCTAAATCTCATCCCATGAGAGCATGCAAAAGGAAACAAAGAATATCTCTAATTCCAGAGACAGAATCTCAAGATCAGGCAATCAATCTATTAGTCGTTTACTACTACTTACCTTGACAAAAGCACTAACATCAAAGCAAAGCTTCAATCTCCTACCTTAAACCAGAAGGACATCAAGAAAGAAATGCAACTACCAGTTATAAACAACTCTTTCAGACCGAGTTCATGGGGAAGCAATCTACAAGTAAAATCTTGAAGAAATGAACAAGAAAATATACAAGCACTAGGAATTCTTAAAATATTCAGAAAAAAACCCGCCACAAAACAGAGTGACAGACTATCTAAATTCTGGTAAGAAAAGGTAGTTGGAGGCTTTCTAGACTTTGCTGTTCAGGAAAAACATCAGTGTTTCTAGCCTTCCACCTCTCACCAGCACACCCTCTGCCATACAGGAGTGGTACCTCTGTTGAGGCTCAAATGATGGTCTAAAATGAATGTTAGGATATGTCTGCATGAAAGTACAGACTGCTCATGCTTGCTTGATGCAAATGAAGACAAAGCAAATGTAGGTCAGCTTGCTCACATTCACACACTGTATGCATGAAATCTTTCAGAATTATTTGAAAGTCCTGTTCAGCCCATAGTAAGGAAAACTCTCTGAACACCTACACTTCTGAATAGTTTTACAAAACTTTTAATTACTCGTCTGTATCATCAAAAGAGAAGCATTAAATGTTCAAAAGTAGGCTTCTGTCATTACCCGTAAGTAGGAACAAGCAGTTGATCAAGAAATATCTAAGCCCTTAACCGACAGACTGATTTTCCTGTTAAGTTCAAATGAAGAAGCTCTAGAAGGAACATGCACCTAATTACCAACATGCTCAATTAGAGCGAACGCTTACAAGTTTCTGCAGAACAACCAAACAGATTGAAATGTACCCTAGCCTTGAAGTAGACCAAATGTGCATTTTTAAGAGTACATCATCAACTCCGAATTGATATAAAAATATAAATGCTTCAAAGCATGTTCAAAGTTTAAAGAAAGACTATTCTGTTATCTTGCTGAAGGCTCTCAAAGAAAGTTTAAGTTGGACTTCCTTACCAACCCCAGATTTATCGTAAAAAAAGGAATTTAATCCAAGTGCTAAAGCTTTGCTCATGTGATTTTTTTTTTTTTACATTCTTTCCAATTCTTCAGTTTTCTGGACAAAACCTTCTTAGAGAGGTTCTGCTGGGACATACCGCTAATGTTAAGAGCTCCACAAAGAACTATAAGGAGAACTATCTCTTTGCATCATCTACCAGTTACAGTGGTTCACAGTCCGACTTTTAGCTACACAGACAGAACAGCATAAACAAAATCAAATGTGTCATTCCATAAAAAAAGATGATGAAGAAAATAATTAAAAACATCGACCTCTACTCGCCTCCTAGGCAGTCAATACCAAAACCATCAAGACTTAACCAAAATCATCACCATCCCCCCAGTCACAGTAAACTGGAGCTTGAATGCGTTTTCTCTTCTTCATTTTAAATCAGTGGATCAGTAAAAACTGCTGGCTTTCCAAATTAATGCAGCTATTAATCATTGCCTAGTTTTCTGCTGCATTGCAATGCATGCTTTTCTAGTTGCAGCAGCTACACAAGTTTCAGAATTTTCCATTTATATTCTATGAAAAAGTACAGCCAAAAATGTAAGCCATTAGTTTCTAATTTGAAGTGATCCCCACAAAAGACCGGTGGTACCTCATGTTCATAATCTTCCCCACTCCCTTAAAACAATTAGGCAAGTTAATAGGCTGCAGAAAGAGCAATGAAATGCAAGCTAATTGTTCTGTAACATAAGTTTGACTTCAATATATAACTTTTTCTTTTCATACAACCATTTATAGCTATTGTTCTACCTGTATTTTTGTTACTTGGGTTTTTAGGAAAAAACTTTCAAAACCATAGAGAAAGGCTATGGTTGAAGTGTCCAAAGTAAACACCTATTATTTGTACACCTGGCAGATAAATTGTAACATGTTATTATATGGGGTAGATGTCAGCTTGGTTCCTTCTGTAGAACTTGTAAAAAAACACAGAGAAATCTGGATGGCTCATAATGTGATTCTATCGATGATCTGTAGCCACATAAGCAGAGAACAATTTCAAAGCTTATAAAATTGTGCTTACTTTTTCAAAACTGCCAATTCTGAACGCAGAAGTGATGCAACTCAAACTCGATTACTAGGAATACAGAAACTATGCTACACCTTTTCAGCGAATAATGACGGCACCTGTACCAGACTTCTAGAGAGCAAATTCTTCCTTTGACTTGCAAAAACATTTATATTTTACTAGAGATTAAGCTGAAGCAAAACTAAAGATGCATCAATCCTCCTAACTAGGAATCTTATTATTTTCACATCTACTTATCTCTGGCCATGTTCTAAGCACAATTGGAAGCCTGTCAACAGCCATTATCAAAATGTTAACACACTTATTCCAAACCAAAATTCAGTCAAATAGGAAAAGTCGCACATATGTCTCTAAAATGGCAGCAACCAAAATTACTTTGCAACCAAACATCAGTATAAATAGCATTGGACAAGCTGCTGTACTTAACTTTCCCTTTTTCTAGCATGGGTCATTACCTAGCTACATCCCATGGTGAGTTTGAAAACTAGTCAGTACCAGCACAGGGATTTGCAGGGCTATTCTGCAAGTGCTACAAATCAATTACTGTTTTTCAGCCTAATGACATAGTCTCTGTGCAGCAAGACAATGCCCTCAAATTGAGTATCTTGCTGTTCCATTTTAGAAACTGGCAAGAGAAATTATCACAATCAAGCCGGAATCTAACTCAAATCTAATCTCTGAAATAACAGTGGAGCCAACAATCTATATGCCAGAATTGAGATGCTCAGCACATAATAAATACTGCTAGCAAATCTATCCAAGTCAGCAATAACATTTAGACATAAAAATATCAAGTGCAGAACCTATTTAAGATAAGAGGCGCCCACTAATCTCATCCACTAGACACTTCTTATTCTAAACTTCAGCATACAAAGTTGTAGAAGTAGATACATACAAATTAGTAGACATGGAGGTAAATGAGGAAAAAAAAGAGATAAATTCAACACATTTATCACAGGTAAAGTCAAAATGACATCTTCTTAAAAGTTACTATTTTCTATGCATGGGAAAGCACATACTCAAAGATAGTATGTTATTAATCCTCTCTCTAAAGCAGAAGCTGATGCACCTAGTGATTAGTAAGTTTCTGATTTAAGTTAGGAATTTATAAATGAGCATGGCCTAGTCACAACAAACCCTACACACTAGACATCAGAGAAACCCTTTTGATCTTAAGGACAGATGTTTTGAAACAACACTTTAATCCAAGTACTACACAGCAACTAAATGGAGGTTAAACACTATATGAAGAGAAACCATGACATGGTTGCCTTCAGTAACACGGAGACTAACTCAATGATCTAGGAGAAATGCCCTCTAACTTATCTCCAACCCTCCTCAAGACTTATGGAGCGATGGATATGTTTCAAATAAAGGAAAGTGTAACACAGACAGTGGAACTTGTGCTTCTCCCCATACATTTTGCCTTTGTTTTCTATTCCCCAAATCCTTACTTCATTTATCTTTCAATTTTCCCTCATACATCTACCCCTATTTTAAGGGCTGAGGAACAAAAGGAGTATCTATTCACCCTTCAGAAGTTGTTTTTCCAGGACACTTTAGAGTAAGCAAACAAGCTGCACCTTCACTCTAAATGCACATCAGTCTCAAGGTATAAATCTACAGGTGCTCATCAATTCATTCTTAAAAGGACAAGCCATCCCACTCAGATTGTAAATCTCTTCCAAAAAGTTATGTAAGAAATAGCTACTTCAGAGGCCAAAAGTATCTTTACTGTGACTTGCAAAGTTAAGTTATGTAAGTTATTTACACACTACAATGGCAGGCATCTTACAAATGCATATTAGGAAGATTACATAAAAGTATGTAAGCCAGCCAGTGTATAGCGAATATAAAGTTCGTTGAACCATAAGAGTTAACCTCGGACTGTATTTGGTACATTGATGCAAGTATGTGCTGGCTTCAGGAAAATGGTGAATTCTCTTCGTGGATCTCCAAAAAAAGCTTTACCAATATTTTTCCCCTTTCTACACACAGAAGAGAGTTCTCCTCCAGTTACTTCCAGAACACTTAACAGACATGCTCTTTTATTTAAAAAAAAAAACCAAACAGCATGGTCTATATTTTGGTGTTAGCTCCAACTGCAGTTGTCCTTTGTCACCTGTCAAGTTGGATCACTCAATGCTCTCTAGGCAGGGCAAAACACAAATACATTTCTAGCTGCAGAAACAAATGACATACTTATGTAGCTGTGCTTCCCTCTGCTGAGTTGTCCCACTCCAAAATCTGCACTAGCTTCTCTCCGTTCCCACATACAATTAATGGAAAGGGTATTCACAGATAAAGCTTTTACATGTGGGTACATAAACCAGGATGCTGAAAATGATTTCCCTCCTCAAGCTGTACCTATCTGGCCACTTGGTAGCTGTCAAGATAAAACATGAGAAGCACTGTATGCAGGACTTACACCACTGGTACCAAGACCAGGTCTAGAAGTTACACCTAAATGTAATGCTGAAGACCAACATACACTTCTCACTTGTACTTACAGAAATTTAACTGAAGGCAGCTTGATTCTTGAACTTGTATCCCAAAAACTCAAAGGGCTGAAGCAGACTCCTTCGTGCAAGTCTTACCCTATTAGACTGACCTTAAGAATATTCTGTGAATCCTATTAGTTTTCCTACTGAAGGGTTTAAATGATGTAATAATAAGGTAAAAGCATTATTAAAAGCAAGACACTACACAGTATCTTGCAGAGTTCAGCTCTTACTAGCTGGAAATGTTTTAACCCAATATAAATATTGTGTTACTGTCTAAAATGTGTTTAGGTATTTATTTTATGTCTACAGGCTAATATAGGATCATACATGTATTTTATGTATTATTATTTCCTCTACACAACTCACACACACAAAAAACCCCACAGTATAAAAACTCACTAGTCTCTGAAGTAATTAATAGCTTTTATAATTTAAAATACAAGTAAGTGTAAGCATTACTGCTTTAAATGATCCAGTAGCCCTTAAAACCACCAAGAACAATACAACCTCATCTGTATATTCACTAGATACCAAAGTAAAAATATATGGGAATTTGTAAGAAGCCCAACAAAAACACAGGGTCTTAAATCCTACCAATTCACTGAGAGGTGAAAAATACACAAGTTAAAGTTGTACTTTATCACAAAAATTAACACTGTTAAAACAAAACAGCACAGCTTAAGTAATTCTAACTTGAATACCCTTACTAGCTAGCTACTTACAAGGTTTTATAATTCTCTAATGTTGACAAATACTCAGAGATTCTTACAAACTAGGAAACATTTTTTTTGTCTATTCTTCAACAGAACAGCAGAAAAAGCAAATTTCCTTTTAACCTCTAAATACATATGCTGATCAGCTGAATTTTAGATCACCTGTTACAAAGATTGCTCTGATATGTAAAGTAAATAATTACATTTCATACTGTTAATACCTTTTGATTGTATTATGTGCCTTGTGGGGGACCAAATGTACATGTAACTTTGCAGGATCAGGGCTTACTTTCAGCTGTTGTGTAACAGCACAAGCACTGAAGATACAACAACAAAACCACTGCAAATTTAACAGCAGATGCTAGTTTTCATTTGTAAATTAAAAAAAAATCTGTACTTAACATAAAATCTACAGTCACTATGGTTTGATTATACTGATAACAATTACCATGACATACACCCTACATACTGTATGCAGCTATAAAATCTCTGGAAAGCAAGAAGCAACTTGTGGAAAACGGTAAGAGAACTGAAATAAAACTTGATGTGACCATATTTTAACATGTCTTTTCCATATGAAGTCACTTAAAAACACCGTATTGTAAACCCACCTGTTCTCCAGCCACTGTACATACTATTGTCTAATAATGAGATGACAATACTTTTAGATGTTTGTCTTCTATGGGTTTATTAGAAAAATAAATGCTATCTTTTTGTTCCTCCTAAAAGGTTTGGGAGTCTTACCTATTTAATGTCATGCTGCCCTACCTAAATGATGAATCCTGTCTATTGCTTTTCAAATGCACCAACCTTCTCAAAAACACTGGATGGTGTCATCAAACAAAACCTGATGTTCTGAATGATGGTGTCCGTATGCCTCCAGCGTCTTCTATCATGGCGCAGCCAGGCCTGAACAGCTTCATACAGCTCTATCTCTGGAAACCTGCTCAGATGGTCGTTATCCAAGTAAGACATGAGCTTCTCAAAGCTCAGATATGAAAGGAAGTCAGGTCTGGACATGAGCGGCACAAAATTCTCTAGCAGAAAGGAGTCCAATTTTTCCCTGACTCCTTCGATGTTTACACCAAAATCATCCAGAAGTCTCATAATTTCTGCACAGTTTTCTAAGCAGATTTTAGCTAAGAGGAAAGAGCAGCAAAATTTTACCACCTCTATGAGCTGGACATACATGGCAGCCTGAAGGATTTCATGAACAGTGTTCATACTCAGTTCAATAGTTCCATAGTACATGAATTGGAGGACATGACTGAAGCCTGTAGCTGTCAGACCTTTCAAATGGATTTTGTCCTGATCTCGTTCTCGCATATCAGCTGTGAACATAATCCTGAAGTAATCACTCTGGGTGGCAAGCAGTGCTTTATGGGCCTGAAACTGGTGGTCTTCAATGACAAGGGTGACATCAAGAAGCAATCCCTCCTCATACAGTGCTCTGAATCCAGCAGAGACACTGGTGTCATGGATGGAGGAGCTAAACCCTTCCACGTCCCCTGCCATGAATCACCTGGGGGGGAAAAAAAAATAAACAAAAATAAAAAAAATTTGTTATTTCTAGTAACATATCACAAGCCCTTCCTGACCAGATAAATCCTGAGATTACTTTTATTAAGATTTAAAAGTCTTCACCATACTTTTGTTTTCTCTTCGGCTGAAAAATCAACTTAAGAAGCAACTTAAAACACAAACTTTAAATATTTCTCCCCCCAAAATACTCTCACTTTAAAGAAAAAGTAATGAACAAGAACTGCCAAAGTGATTCTTCACTCCAACCTACTTAGTGGTCAAATAACGAATATGCAATGCTAAAAAGGTTGTCATGGTTTTCTTCCTCTCCCATCCCCCCACCCTCAATCTTTCTAAAGAATTTATCGCAGGGGAGCAATAAAACACCCATTCTTGAATATCAAAGGTTTCAGAAAGGAAGCTAAACCTCCTTAACTTTAGAAGCCAGCTCCAGTAGATCTGTATGAGGTACAACCCAAAAAAATTTTACTCTCTTTAAAAATATATGTCCATTTAATCAAAAGTTATTTCTAGGAAACCAAACATTTTCAGAGACACGATTTAAGTTTGTGTGTTTCACTTTTCCTGTAACAACATAGTCCCTTTCCCCCTCCCTGTTTCTTACTACAGGGATTAATTAGGTGATGAGGTTTATAAAGTGCAAAACACTAAGGCAATAGGAAGCACTGACAAGATTAGGTCACAATAAATAATATCCTGTATACTTGGTTTAGTGAAGCTTAATTGCTTACTAAGCATTTGAACATTTGCAGATGCAGTGTTACTTACGTGCAAGCTATAGTCAAACTGTAAATGAGCAAAAAAGAAATGAAAGACTAGCAGGATCATACCCTGTGAAAATTAAGGAAGACAAATATGTAATAAAAATCCATAGCAAAAACTATTCAAAAACAAGGAACTTCTCAAAATCTTGCTCAACCTGCTTGGGTTTAGGTAGGGTGAAGTTGCACAAGGTGGCTTGAACCAATCTAACAATTTATCACAGATCAAAGGGCAATGGCACACTCGATTCTCCCTCTCTGTCCTCATGCTCGGGTCTGAGCTCATGCTGCCTACTTTGAGCCATTTTTATGGCTCACTGGACTGCTCTAGAATGCAATTCAACTCATAAACCCAACACAAAACTAAGCCAACGGCAGGGGGTGGTGGTGGGGTGGGGGTGTGTGTGTGACAACACACGGCACAAACACCACTACTCCCAGCACACAAAAGCTCAAAACCAGAGTGCTTTCTGCTTATCAGTGAGCTGACTTCTGACTTGACACTGCAGGGGGTATGGCACAAGAACCAACCTGATGCAGAGGGCAGGACATCGCACTTGAGCAGGAACAGAAAAAAAAAAAGTAACATCTCTTTTGGCATTAATCAGCTGCTAGAATCAGTTCAACCATTTTTGTTTCCCGTCATCCCACCTTAAATTATGCTGCAACATACACTCAGTTATTTGTGCATTTAACTCTGAATTTCCTATAACAATTAAAAATGTTTCAGTACTGCTAACCTACATGAAAAGCTAAGTAACACCAAAACATTTAAAAAGCTGCTGATTTTCAAGGTTATAAAACTTTACAGCAGTATATGGACCCAGAAGCGACTCTAGGTTGGCCCAGGTTTCACAAGCTCAGAGAGTAGTTACCATGTTACTCCCTCTTCCTCAAGCACCACATCCTGACTGCTGCCATTGTACTGGAATGTATTTCATTAGACTCCATCAATGGATAATCACCTCCTCTCCTTAATTCGTCAGCACACATCTTGCAAAACAAAACTGGAGATGCTCTGTCTATACAAAACCATAACGGTGAGTGGGTGTTTGTAGCTACACCTCACGGAATGAGCAGTGCTCCCACACTGCTGAAGCCTGCTGACAGCTTCTGTGCACAAGAGAGTCAGTGCCGAGAGCGTTCACGACAATTAAGGCCTTATGACAAAATTCAAATTCCTGACAGTAAGAGCAGCAGCAAGAGAACAAAGCTGACAATCCAATAGCTTTCTGTCCAGTATCCATGATAGCACACACCCGTCAATGTCACCGAACACAGAGAGAAAATGCAAACTGCTCCTGAGCTTCATATTGAGTCTCTTATTCCTGAACACAGCACATGGCTACCAGAAAGAAAAATTACCATCAAATATTTTTCCTCATTGTTGCCAATTCTTACACAAAAGCAGGCAAGGAAATAATTACTTCAGTAACTCCTACCACCTCAAAAAGAAGCAATAAACTGAAGAGGAAGCATAAAGCTTGACTTTACAAGATTTTGCTTTCTAATTGGATTTTTGATATAAAATAAAAAGGTAAACATTAATATTAGCATTTTTTCTTCTTTCACTAGAGCACTTGTACCTCCTCCCCTCCTGCCCCCAGTTCCCTGATGTTTAATAGTAGTTGAGATCATACTTTGGTCTTTCCTGTTTAAGAGATTTAATGGCCACTTTCCTTTAAATGGGCCATCCTTTTTCATAAAATGTACAGCTACTTAAAACAACTATCTCTCAATTTTGTCTGAATTCAGCCAAGAGGTTCAAAGGTTACCAGGATTCTCAGATAGTACAACTAAGTTACATTTCTTTTGGGGACCAACTAAAGACATACGGCTCAGCTTCAATTCCAAGATCAATGGAAAAAACAAGACAGGACAGTTGGAATTTGCAAATGTGAGACGTGAACAGAATAACACAGCAATATATTGGTGGGGAAAAAAGTCAGAAACGAAGCAACGTTCCCCATGTGACTGAAGTAAGATATATTAATCGGAAAATAATGGGATGTCCTATCACACAGGCTCATGCAGGCAGCAATCTCACAGAAGGGATTTCTTCAAAACAGTACATACATTACAGCGTACATGATCAACATAGAAGAACCATACCAGTAAGCTCCCAACAAATACTATGGTCTTTCCGCTTAACTTGAGAAACATAATTACACTATAGGCACTCTGCAAATAAAAGGATAGAAATTAACTTTTACATAGACCAGTTTTAAAAGACCTCTTTCACCACCCTCAAAGAAGCAAAAAGGAAAAGCTGGCAACTGAAGGTAAGCAGAAACAATTGCTAGAGGGTAAATGCACAAAATCCAGAGGAGCACCTCCAGCATTTCTTTTCAGGATCAAACCAAGTAACACACAAAACCCAATAACCAGCATCAGAGAGTGTCCTGGGCAACTGGCGCTAGGTGGCCCCACTGAGCAGGGGAGGGTGGACCAGATGATCTCCAGAGGTCCCTTCCAACCTCAAGTAGCCTGTGATTCTGTGCAAGCTGCTTTTACATAGACTGCACTGAGTACTATTCTTTCTGCAACCATCCTTTTAATTCTGATTGAATAGAAATAAGACACATGCAAAAAAAAAAATCAGATATAAGCTACTACCCTTCAAATTTTAAATCTATCAAAAAAATAAAGTGGTAGGAATTACCAAAATACATTTTTAAAACTCCTGCATTTAGGGAACACATCTTATGGTTCCAATTTTCACATCTCCCTAAAACTTGCTATTCTACAAAAATTAAAATCAGAAGTTGTTACCATTACAAAGTTTTGCGGCCAAAATGCTCAACACTCTGAAATTATTATTTCAGAATGTTTTAAAAACATGGAGGGTTAAGTCATTTAATCTTTCTTTTCACAGCCCTGCTTTTATTATTTTCAGTAAAACTACAGTTTTCAATCTCAAACCGTTTTTCCTCCCAAACATCAGCCAGCATTTAATGGATTAAGTAGAGACAAAACCAGTAAGACTTCTCTGTAACAACATCTAAAGAAGCTTCAGAACTCTACGAGTGAAAAGCAAAAGACTACTTGTCTTCCTGCATTAAATAAAAGGAGTAATTACCCCTTTTTTGGCATAAAGCCATGCACAATATCAGTAGATATGTTTTTCTTTACAACACAAAAATGTACTGGCCAGTGCAAATACACAAGGAGGTTAAAATAGAACAGAAACTGGGAAACTAGACAGCTAAATGCATATTATAATCAACTGGCAAAAATCTTCATTTCTAAAGCAAATAGCAATGTGGTAGTTCAAATACTAAGAAAGCAATACCAAATACTCTCAAATGAAGTCATTTTTCTAAACCATAGCTATGCCATTCCTCCCACACACACACTTGCAATCTTAGATGTAATTCTATACACTATTCAAATGCTGCAGCTTATTTCCCAGAGGACAATAACGTAACGATTTTTTCTTCATATTTTCAATAAAAATGCAAAATTCAGAGTTAGATTTTCTTCATGCATGCAGATCACAACGGCACACTTAATCCTAAGGAAGACACGTAGCCTACAGTAGTGTATAAGAAAAATGGAACAAAAAATTCCAATGTATAAACAATAAAGGGGGGGGGGGGGAATCTAAGTTGACATTCTGCATTGTTCGCGCATACTAGAGCTGATCAGTATAATGCAGCACGAGAAGTAAGATTCTCTGTTGAAAAGCCAAGAGAGAAATATGCTTAACCTTATTAGCTTTTCCCTGACATTACTTCTTCTTTTAGCACAAAAAGCATTACAGAGTCTACTCTGCTGTGACATTAAAAGCACTTACTTGGAACACTGATTTCTCATCTTTATTCCGCAGCTGTAATAAAAGTCTGAAAACCCTGTTCCAGACTGCTTTTTCTTGCTGAACAAGGAGAATCTTCTTTCCTCAGGGTGTCTGAGGCTTAGTCACAAGCAGAAGAAATGGAGTCTAAATGCACAGGCTATTGAGAAAGAAGTTACGGAATACCTGCTTTTGGCTCATGCTCTGCTTGATTTAAAAATCTATCCAAAAGTAGGACTGCCTGAAAAAGTGCCCTTTAAATAAATGTGTTTATGCAATATGTAAGCTTATATGCACTTTCTAGGGATAGAAATGGATTGTTCTAGGAAAGTATTGACAATACCAACTCTAGCACACCAGCTGAAAGGCAGATTAGTGCTTTCCTTTACTGCTGTTCCTTAATAACTCATTTGTGATGCTGAGACAGAACTAGCAAGCTCCTTTGTTTACATATTATGAAATACTTGTTCATTCTACTTACCTCACTGAAATTCTGAGAAAGCACCTATGTGAACACAGCTGAACAACAAATTTTCACATAACAAAATGCTGTATCTACGAGTTACACAAAAAGATATTTCACCAAATGTACAGAACCATACTTTGGTTACAAAAAGTACTAAAATAGAGCTTCAAATCCAATAATCTGTTCCATCTATCCCACTCCTTTCACCCATCAAACGCACACATTTAAATCCAAACTTTAAAGCCATTACATATGCTTTATATACTGAGGTGCACAGCAAAGATTGCTTTAAGCAGAATTCTTTGACCCTAATTTTGTTAAAACAAACACTTTCCTGCACAAATATGAAGATATTTCTCCATAGTCAAACACTATACACATGTATGAAAATATAGTACACACAGGCTTTGCACATACAAGCAAAACATTCACAACTGCACATACTCATCACTGAAAACTGGGCCTTTGAATGCAGTGTACTGCAATGAGCAAAAATGCAAATGAGTGTATAAACATACATTTACACTGTATAAATAATTTATGCCCCAAATCAAACCTTTGTTCCCATGGTTTGACACTAATACCATTAAACCTTGTCCAATCCACCATTTTTTATCATAATTCCCTGCTAACAGCAACAGAAGAAATGTAACATTAAGAGAGATCAATAACCAGTGGATACAAAAACTTTCCATTGCTGCAACAATTGCAAATGCAGGAAACAAACACATCAAGTTTATATGTGTTCTATCAAAAATCCTTTATAACTAATATACTAAGTTTGGGAAATGATTTATCTTAAACACATCGGTAGGTTCACGCTAAAGACTTCACCCAATCCATGGTGAGAATTCAAAAAACACCAGATTACTTTAGAAGCGAGGAGTTAGGAGCTTACCGATCGCTGCCAGTCAAAGCAATAAGATTGCCAGAACTCCAGAAATTAAAACATGGGTACTCCTGAAAACTGCCCACACTGTATGAAGAATTTTCAGAAAGGCAAGCATTTGACCATGACAGCTCCTCTTACGATCTCTAAGCGACATGCATCAGTTCATAACAGTGACGCTTCTATAACACATCAGTTGTCTCCAAGGTCATTATCATTATGCTAGCAGCATTATCAGAACTAGTTATAACCACACATACTAAAACTCAGCATGGATTGTGTCTCAGCTTGGTACGGTTACACGTTACTGTGTAAGCATGCTAGAACTCTGCTGAGTAGTCTTTAGCTATCTTCACAAAGTACGGTACTAGCAGAGAGTGTTTTGTTCCATTCCCTTTTTGAGAAACCGCTAACTCAAGCACATGTGTTGGTGCTCTCATATGCATATATTCATAATGGATAGGTTTCTCAGCTCATATTACTCTCTGTTCTTAAAAATTTATACTATAAGCTAATTTAGTCTTTCTGCACAGAAGGATCCCAATGTCACAAGTGCGCACACAGACACAAAAGATCAGAACCACTTTGGTTTAGAATACTGTTGAAGAGTATAGTTTTCACATACATTGAATTTAGATTAATACTAACCGATTACATGTCAGAAACGTCCCATTTTACAACACTAGCCACCAAATAATAAAATACGCTCCCCAGCTCAGTCCTTAAATCAAGCTTTAGGATGAATATCAAAAGGATTCTAATGAAAGTACATGCTTGGCAAACTTTGTAACACTGTCAGACATATGCATCAGTAGTAGTTACTTGACCAGTTTAATTTCACATAACTGAATCTAAACTCGGCTTCTGTCTCATGAATTAATATCAATGACAAACACATTCGTTTCTCATCGTATTAGTCCATTACGCAGATGATGTAACTGCACCTCACTGACGTGAAGATAGTTTAAACCATTTGGCTAAAAGATCATTGCATCACTACGCCTGTGGAGAAACATGCTCCTGAACGTAGAGCCAAGCTCAACTCAATGCTCTTCCAATTACATTTACTGATACCAGAACAGGTACCAGTATAAAATATTTCTAATATATCCACAAGAATGCGAACTGTCTTTGACTAGAAAAACTCGATTCACTAATACTTAAGAGTTAAATAATGGTAGTGTTGAAAACTACAGATTTGCCACTGCTCTCAAAGTGGCCAGGACTGCTCCATCCTGAGTGCCAACATTCCTCATATATACGTATACGTATGTGGCTTCTATAATGATTAGTTTTTCCAAATGCAAGAAAAAATACTAATAAAGACTGATATTCCCATTGTGAAGATATTTATCAAGAAAATCACGGTGTATTTTATACAGGAAAGTAGCAAGTTAAGTATTTCTCAGCAGCAATATTCTAATCCTACTTTTTTATATCAAAGCATTTGGACTCTTGTCACACATTTTTTGCATCATGAAAAGGTAATAATCTACAAGTAGTATTTAAACTATATGAGTAAGAATAATTTTAATCTCAATTAAGATAGTTGAACTATCCCTTACTATTGCCTTTTAGGAATTATCTGTATATTTATTGCTAACTTAGTTAATACTTTTAGTATCTTCTGAGAAAATTAATGAGATTATGCCTTTTGTTCAAGATACACAGCCTCTGACCTCATCGCTAAATTCCAACTTCATGTGCCAGAAAGACAGAAATCACAAACATATTAAATTTCTACATATTTTCCCCAAACTGGCAGCTAGATCAATGAAAAACATCCAGTGTCTCCAGTGTGAGCTCAACAGTTGGCTGTTCTGCTTTGCTTGCTGAAAGGCAAATCAACACTGTGTAGATCCAAACCAGTCACAGAGTATAATTAGGGAAAGTGAAAGGCGATGAGTGACAGTGGGAAAGTTTATAGGCCATGTAGTAGAAATTAAACACGATGGGTAGGTGTTGGAAGGAAAAAGGCAGAAAGGACGCTGGCGCATGGTGGCATGCTGAGGAGCTCTAGCATGAACTGGGGCAACGGTGGTGAAAGAGCTGGTTTATTATCTTAGAGACGAGGATACACAACAAAGAAGTCAACAGGAAGCCAGACTTCAGTAGTTCTGCTGTTTTATCCAGCAACAGTTCTACAGTTCCCCTACTCTTCTAAAGGAGGTGCGGGGAACCAAAACCCAAACAACAAAAAACCCAAGAACTTTATTTTTTTATGCGACATTTCAGAATTTGCCAAACAGGTCAAGGCTCCAGTTCCACTGCTGAGCGGCAGTCTACTCGTCCTGCTCACAAGCACTTTCTTCTCCCCCCACGTCGCTGATGGCGAAACAGAGCCATTTTCGGGGTAGGCACTCGCGTGACCTATTTCAGCTCGCCTGCCCCACGCATTTAGCGCCGCTCCGCTGTGAACGAAAGCTCACAGGCCGAGCTCCCCGACGAACGGGTGGGGCGGGCTCCGAGTTAGAGACGTGCGGCCGCAGGATCCCCCCGCGCCCGCCTCGGGGCCGCGGCTGCCCCTCAGAGGCCACCCTCGAGGCTTTCGCGGCCCAGCTGGGCCCAGCCCGCTGTGCCCGCCGCCCCGTTACAGCCCGCCTCCCGCCGCCGCCCCCATGCCCGGCGCCCG
>VZSC01009880.1:128391-162355 GCA_013398225.1 Steatornis caripensis
GGGGGGGCGAGCTGCAACGCGCCGGAGCGGAGGGAAGGGGGAGCTGGAAGCGGGGAGGTGGGGGGAGGGCAGAGCGGCGGCGCTGGGAGCAGGTCAGGCTGGTCGGAGCGCGTCTGGGTTCGGCGGGATGAGGCCTTTCGCTTGCTGGTGAGGTGAGGCCGAAGCTCAGCGTCCCGGCTTCGCGAGCGAACCCTTTGTGTGTCAGTGGTGGAGACGTGCGGTCTCCTTTTTGTAAGGGCTGGCCTGCTCAGTGGTGTCAAAGGCGCTCTTTCCTTTGCGAAGCAGAGTCACAAATCGGCGTTCTGTCCCTGAGCGAGCTAGATGGATCGGTTGCCAGCCCTGTCTTCGTTGTTCTACCAAAAAAATTCTCTTGGCTACCAAGAATTGTTGGTTGCAGCGGTCTCTTGCTGTGGTAGTCTTGCCTATTAAGCCTGGGCTGTCTAACTTATGCAGACAAAACCAGTCGAAAATCCTATTGCCGTCTCTCTGGTTTTCAGCAAACTAGAGGGCTTATTTGCTTCTACAGTGATAATGTTTGATATCTTTTGGGTTCGAGCACAAGAATTGTTTTTGTGTTATACCTAAGTGTGTGGATGTTCATTAGTGAAGCACGTTAGTAATTTCAACAAAGTTCTTTACTTCTTTTCACTGTTGACCATGGTATTTGCCAGTCGGAAAGAGCACAGATAAGCCTAGTTGGGAGGTCAGTAGGAATTACTTTTAAGGCCTATTCTGTACTTTTTCAGCATTCAAGCATTTCCTTGGATGCTTACTTACTTTTTTAGTTGGCCCTTGACTGGAGCTTATAGCTGAACTTAGCCTTATACCAGTCATGAGGAAAAAATCGCGTGTGTGCATAATTGTGTGCACTAGGAACATTTCTCTTTGATGACAGGATTTGCATCATGCTTACGTGCTTGTCACCCTACTGGATGGTGCCATCTGCAGGTCACGTTCCCATCGTTTACTTCAGTGCACATAGTCATTTTAAGTTAAATGTACAAGAAATATAAACTGAATTGCTTGTGTTAGGTGGACAAAACTTGTTTTGTATTGAATGTGATTCACGTAATACTTGAGAATAGAATGAGTGAGGTTACGTTTTTACATGGATGTGTTTAAGTTTATTCAATTGTTATGCACAGAACCTGTGTGCGACAGTGTAAGCAATACATGATTTAATGTCAGTTTGTGTGCTGTTCTTATCTTAGCAAAATATTTATATTTTATCCTGTACTGAGAACTCTTGGCGTCGTGAATCTTTGCTTGAACTGAGCAGCTCATTCATATGAATTCAGCGCTGGATGGAAATTAACTGTAAACAGTTTCAAAAATACTACAGAGGAACATTTTGGTGGATTTCAGCATTGAATTGTCTATTCAATATTTGAAAAAATATTAAAAAATATTAAAAAATATAAAAATATTTTAAAAACCCAAAACAACTCTTTCAGAGATTTTTTTTAACTATACAGAATGTATTTGTAAGTGGTTTGATTTGCCAGGTATTACCAGTAGGTTCATGCAACAGTCTGTTCAGGACAATAGAGTTTTTGTCTGGCACCTAAAGTAGAAATAACAGTATTTGAGGTAAAACTAGCCATTAAAAAAACAAAACACACCTCCCCCAAATTAAATCCGTAGAACTAATGAAATCTCTGGACCTACTGACTCCAAAGTGTTAGTTGTGATTATATATTGCCTGTGATGGAACCTTATACCAATTAAACAACTGTTTATTGACAAACCTTTGTTTTTAAAACATAGGTGCAGTTCACCATGTAGCTCATGAGAATTTAATTTGAGTTTGCCTGTCACATGTAATTTAAGTTTGAGGGTAGATAAGGGGGGTTTGTGTGTTCGAGCTTCTTTTGAGGTTTTTTTGTCTTGTTTACTTCCATCTTTCTTTAATGCCTTGCAGCCTATGCTGATTTACAACCTATACTGATTTACANATATTGTCTGTGATGGAACCTTATACCAATTAAACAACTGTTTATTGACAAACCTTTGTTTTTAAAACATAGGTGCAGTTCACCATGTAGCTCATGAGAATTTAATTTGAGTTTGCCTGTCACATGTAATTTAAGTTTGAGGGTAGATAAGGGGGGTTTGTGTGTTCGAGCTTCTTTTGAGGTTTTTTTGTCTTGTTTACTTCCATCTTTCTTTAATGCCTTGCAGCCTATGCTGATTTACAACCTATACTGATTTACAATCAGGATTTTGTTCACTTGTTGACCTGTTTCATATACTTAAAAGACTGGAATGGATATCTAGAATTATTTTATTGAGCTTGCTCTGGTTTTGCGGAATAGAACTGCTGTGTAATTTTTAAGAAAATACTTACAATACTCTCTAAACATTTAGATACAAGATGAATAAATTCTAAAATCTCCCTCATACAGGATGTTACCAAGCTGACACCTCTTTCACCAGAAGTCATCAGCAGACAAGCAACAATTAATATAGGTAAAAACAAACTTCTAAAAAAGAGTGCATTAATGCATCTCTTTCTGCTGCGTATGTAGTAGCATATGGTACCTATGTGAGAACATTTTTAAGAAATTCTTACTGAAACAGACAGTAATATAGATGTAGTGTTTTTGTTATAAATTGTATTGAGGCACAGGAAGAGACTTGTCAAATGCTTTTAATTTGAAAAGCACCACTTTTCCTTCAGGAACACTGTTGAATGAAGTGGGGAATAGTTGCTAAAGCAAAGTTTATTTTACCTTAAAATTAAGCTTTGAAATGAGTTTCACAAAAATACAGAGATCTGTCCATTGGGAGCTCAATTTAGGATCTTGTTTGTTTAAACAAAAATGATCAGAAAACCCATACGTGCTTCTGGACTTACTGGTTACAGAGAGTTTGGGGTAATTATGTGTTGATTGTAATGGAAAATTGCACAAGATTAAGCAATGGTTTATTGACAAACATTTGCTTTTAAAACATAGGTACAATTGGCCATGTAGCCCATGGAAAGTCGACAGTAGTCAAAGCTATATCTGGAGTCCATACTGTCAGATTTAAAAATGAACTGGAAAGAAATATCACAATCAAGCTGGGTTATGCTAATGCAAAGGTGAGTCATTACTATAAATCTAGCAAGTATATTGCTAATATATTTCAGGGTGGATGTAAGCTTACAAGTAACTAACCCTTGATGAGTTAAACTTTTTCTCAATTTAAAAAAATTACTTACAGATTTACAAGCTGGATGACCCAAGCTGTTCCCGGCCAGAGTGTTACCGATCCTGTGGAAGTAGCACCCCAGATGAGTTCCCTACAGATATACCTGGCACCAAAGGGAACTTTAAACTAGTCAGGTAACTGCTGTAAAATGAGTGGTATAAATTGTGTTTACTTCGTTTTACATAACGGAAAGTAGTCAGGATTGAGCTGCAAGCTGAATGTGTTGTTATGGCAGACCACCTGTTCTTCGGCGCTGGGCACGCCTGGTCTGAGGTATCATCTGAACTGCCTTGTTTTTATTAGTTGTGATGCACAGTCCACAGTAGAGCACAACTGTGTCTTCTGTCCTCGGGTATTTGCAGGACTCTGAAGTGCAATTTTTTGCTATTAATATAAGAACATTTTAAAGCCGCTAGAATGAGAACTAATGTGGACCTCACAAACACATCTTTAAGGTTCCTTTCTTGAGGGTGACCTTTGTTAAACTTTTCCTTCCTAGAGGCAGAAAAGTTTTCAAAGTTCTTAAAAGGAATATAGGAAAGCCTGACGCTTAGTGTGAGATCAGGCCTTTAACTGGAGGCCAGGTGTCCTTTATTTACTTCAGTTCTAAGGAAGGTGGCATGGTCATTATGCAAGCATAGTAACCACAACAGTTGTTATGTGGGTCTTTACAATGATTGCTTGAATGAGAGTAGTCACAAAGTCTGTTGTACAACAAGATTCCTAGTTCATGCTTATGTATAAAATCCACATAATGCTGTAACCGCAAATGTCCTCCCTTCTCTCAAATTCCCAGTAGAGCACTTGTTCTAACAGTGGCTTCTGTTGGAGTGTGACAGTCACACAGCCATTGTTAAACTGGCTAAAAGCTTTGGATTCTTTATCTTACTGTTTGTTTCCTTATAGAAGATTTTTAACATTGTCAGTAAAGCAGCAAATTAGTCCTTTGATTTTTGGTGGCATGCTACCAGGAAACAAGGACTCTTCACTGAACGGAGTTCAGACAGGAATGTAGTGAATAGACTATTACGATCTGCACAATAAAATCATAAGGTTGAAACCAAGAGCTGTAGTGTTGTCTCTGTGGATAAACCTTTGAAGCGAAGTGCAATTGTAACCGTGTCATTAATGACACACAATTTTCTAAAATTGAAGAATGGGAGGCATTTTTTAAGAGAGATAAGAGAAATCTTGCGATGTTTTTTGTTTGTGTGGGGTTTTTGGGGTTGGTTTTTTTCTTTTTTTCTGGTGTATTTAAATCTAGTCTAATTTATAAGTAAATTTGTGAAATATTAAAGCAGTACCTTGTATGAATGTATGATATCGAATCTTAAAACTCAGGCAAACTATTCAGCAGCTGTTCAGTAGTCTTTGTTCTTACGAAAATATTTTTAAGGTATTACTTCTCAGCATCTGTCTTCAAATGTTTATTTATCTCTCTATTTTAAGGATACTCTAAACTTCTATGTCTGCCTAGCCACTCACATAAATCGGTCAGAGAAATTGTTGATAATTGTCTTTTGGACTTCTTTTTAACCTTCTTCTACAACAGGCATGTCTCTTTTGTGGATTGTCCTGGCCATGATATTTTGATGGCTACTATGTTGAACGGTGCAGCAGTAATGGATGCAGCTTTACTGTTGATAGGTAATGTTTGCTACGCAAAAGCAGAGCTCTATTTTTTTTAATATCATGAAGCAACTTCATATGGGTTTTAAAATTGAGTGGAGCGGGGCAAAAAAATGTACCCTAACAAGCTGGGTTTTTTAAACATATCTATACATACTCAGTAGTCTCCTAGCTGGCCCTGTTGATAGGAGATGAGTTAGGCAAGCTGAGACCTCGTAGCGGTATAGTACTGTAAAATTTATATCGTTTTATGGAAATGCGTTGGCTTACAGGTACATTTTGAGTTTCTCTGAAGCTTCAGTTTGCTTTAAATACATAGCCTTAGCCATATAGGGGAGTCCACAAACAGCAGTACAAACAGTAAACTGTGAATATGGACAAAATCAAGGTGCAGGAGGGTTGTCTTGATTTAGACAATTTTTGTTCTGATTTGCACACAACGGGAAGTGAGTAAAACTCATTTTTGTATGGCTAGAGAACAATTTCGTGCTCTGCAGTGGTAAATAGCTATTATGTTAGCTGGATAGGACACGTCAACAAACAAGCAACAGCTGCAGATACTGTAGTTTAAATAGTCTGAGATAGCTGATACGCTGTCATTCCTCCTCCCTGTTTAGATCTAGAAAATGTGATAGACCAAACTTCAGGTGAGATTAACCACCACAATGGCACATCAGGACAAAGTTGGCTTCTTGGATGGCTGAAATCCAAAGCATGCTGATAACTGCCCTATTCACATGGTTGATATATTTATTGTGTGTTAAAGAGTTTGTGGATCTTGGCATTTTTATGGCTTTGGTGATAAAAAAACCAGAAGTTTTAAGATATTTCTTGAAAGGTGATTTGTCCATTATGCTTCTGTCAGTACTGAGATGTCTGAAGACGTCAAGGACAGAGTAAGTCAAGTAGACAGAAGTTATCTGTCTGTATCTTTGGAAATTTAAAATGTGTGTTTCTGTTGGGAGCAGGTAGAATGGGGGGAACCACTTGAGCAACCTCTCATCTGTCATACATTGTGTGGATGCTAAAGCCAGCAGTTCTGGGGAAGTATAGGTTCTTATTAACTTGGGTGCTTCACATGTAGCTTCCTGAGAGCTGACTGTATTTTTTTATGAAGATACAATGAAAAGTAATGTCCTAATTGTAGAAGTTTTGTCTGTCTTTATAGTTTCAATATTGTAGTCACTTTTCTTCTTTCAGCTGGTAATGAGTCATGCCCTCAACCCCAGACCTCAGAACATCTAGCTGCTATAGAAATCATGAAACTGAAACACATTTTGATTCTACAGAATAAGATTGATTTGGTGAAGGAGAGCCAGGCTAAAGAACAATATGAACAGATTCTTGCATTTGTACAAGGTAAGTTTTCAACAGTAGAAATCCAATTAGTGCTGGAAATTCTTCTGTGTAGGGTCATGGCCATAGTGATTTTCTATGTTTATAGTAAAGCTTCTCTTTCTGAGATGATGCTGGTGTACACAGTCTGTTAATCTGAAACATAGACCTTCGGAGTTGTGCTTAGTGTCTGTTTCAGACTGCTTACATACAATAGTGTGATGGCAGTTGATCAGAACTCTTGATGCTAATTGAAATAGCTCTTGTCTAGTAACTTCCACTGAATTTGTAGTTTCTTCTTGGTATTGTAGTCTTGGATTGTTTCTTTGCTAGAGATTGTACTGTGATTTTACTGCAGTGTGGGAGAGAATGAAGCAGTACTTGTTAGGGGCACCTTGTAGGTATGAACACGTTAGTTACTTTAATCACAAAAGATTGGTCTTTCATCACTTAGGTTCAGTTCAGACAGTATCATCCTACTCTGTCTGTAAAGGTCTGCTCAGCTTCAGTCTAGTACTTTGAGTTTCATCTTTCCCAGGAGCTTCCACTGTTTTACGTGCTTATCTGCTTTAGCTGGGATATGTGAGAAGCTGCAGACCGAGGTTGTTGCCATCAAAAGCGGCCAACGGGTCTGTTTTTTTTAGTTCAGAATTGTTGCCTTACATAAGCTGTGTCAGAGTTCTTTGTGAGAACTGGAGTTATCACAAAAAACGTAGATGTAATTAAAACTAATAATATTTGACAAGCCTTGATAACTACATACATCCTTACATAAAATTAGGATTTTTCTAAATTACGTGTTTGTATTGCAAAACTCAGAAAACATAGATCATTAAATTGATAGGAAGTTTAGTTTATCAGAATGAAATCTGACTGTAAAAGTAATACTGATGTATCCAATCTCCAAGGAAATTTTCTTAAGAATATGTCTGATCACATCGTAAGAAGTGAATTCTCGCTTAGAGCAGAAGATTTTCTTGCACAATGTTCAGAGAGCAACTGTGAAGCTCTTTAGTACACAGTTACCCAGAAGCAATACAACTGCCTCAAAGTAGGTCTGGCTGGTTTGAGCTAAAATGTTGAAGGGAGGGGTAAGTCCTCTGATGCTTGGTGCTTTGGGAAATGCATATAAAATGTGCCTTGAAATTCATTAGTATTTTTAACAATGACAGAACACTTGGTCATGTTGCTATAGATGCTATGTTAAGGCTTCATGTTGAATTTGATTTTGTTTTAGGTACAGTTGCAGAAGGAGCTCCAATAATTCCAATCTCCGCCCAGTTGAAATACAACATTGAGGTAGTTTGCGAGTATATAGTGAAGAAAATCCCAGTCCCTTTGCGAGACTTCACATCTGAACCAAGGCTTATTGGTATGTAAGTGCTTAGGTTTGGACTTTGTGGCTAACCATTTATTAGAAGCATCTACACTTGGAATAGCATGTTGCTGAATGCTCTGAAGAGGTAGGTTTAAAAGGAGCATTTAGTGTGCTCTTATCTTGCATATTTTCTGAGAGCTGTATCATTTGTTCATAGTTTATTGCTATAGTTAAATCTATTTGAGGTAATTCCTGGGTTTTTTGTATGATCTCTCTATATGACAGCACTAAAATGCAATAAAGGTGAGAAACTTATCTGTGTCTTAGAACATTCCTTTAGTTGCTATGAATTTAAATTTGATATAACAAAGTACTGACAAACTGTTGAATTTGAACAGTAAACTTTTCCAAGCCTAGCTAGATTTTTCTGTGTTGAGTCCTATCTCCTGAAAGTCTCAGTTGTTCAGCATATTTTGAAATTCGGTTCCACTACAATGAATCTGTTTATTTGCTTCCCCCCCAAAGTTCTTAAAAGGAATATAGGAAAGCCTGACGCTTAGTGTGAGATCAGGCCTTTAACTGGAGGCCAGGTGTCCTTTATTTACTTCAGTTCTAAGGAAGGTGGCATGGTCATTATGCAAGCATAGTAACCACAACAGTTGTTATGTGGGTCTTTACAATGATTGCTTGAATGAGAGTAGTCACAAAGTCTGTTGTACAACAAGNGAGACCTACAGAACATTTGTTCAGGATGCATAAAAACTGACTACATTAAAACAAGGTTACAATATTCACAATTAACATCTTTTGCTATGCAGAAACAGTTCAAAAAGCCATTTATGTATATGAGCAGCTTAAATTGTTTTGAGAACAAAATCAACTATACTCAAATTCAAAATATTAACCATATTTTAGTGTTATCCCTGAGTTGTGTTTTTATAATATTTATAAATACGTGTATACCTTAATAAGAATAGAGAAGCAAAGTTGCTAAAGCAAGCCACTAATTCTTTAAAAACACCGTCTTAAATATAAACTTGGTTACGGTCTATTCTTTTCAGTAATTAGATCTTTTGATGTCAACAAGCCTGGCTGTGAAGTTGATGACCTTAAGGGGGGTGTAGCTGGTGGCAGTATTCTGAAGGGTGTTTTAAAGGTAACCTTTTCCCTCTGTTGTATGGAGATTTGTGATTACTATGAGCAGAGTTTTTGCATGCTTAGTGCAAAATTAATCTATATAATTGAATGTTTCCTAAACTAGAATACGGTCAGATGGCACCTACCCTTTCTGTCTGTGCTTCATTTTTACTTTCCTGTTTAAAATACCAGAAGAAATGTGTATTTTTGTTACCATAGTCTTAACTTTTGCTAATAATAATACTGATTTCATTGCTTAAAAAATTGAGGGAGCTATTTTTTTCTGTCCTGCCACTTTTACTTGCTGAATTATTGAGGGGAAAGAGGGAAGCAAAAGAACTTCAAAGCTACCTCTCAAGTGTGTGTGGGTTCCCACAGGTCCCGCTTCCTTGTTTAAGTATTCTGTGTATTTTCAGTTTTTATTTTGCTTGTGGGATACTGTCAATAGATAGAAACTTTAAAAGTTCTTCTGTTAGACTGGAAGGCAAACTACGTTTTTGAACATTTATACAACTTGTATTTTCTTTGTCTTGCAGTTTATTGATGCTGATCAGTTGTTCTGATTGAATTAACTCAACTTTTCTCCGTTCTGTAACATTTCTAAATGAAATGTCATTTTAAAAAAAACCTCTAAAATTTAAATACTGGAATTATTGCTGATAAGTGTCCTTTGCTAAAGCAGTTTTGTAAATGGTGAGGAAGAGGAAATCAGTTGCTTAGCTGAATGTAGGATACAGAGCTTTCAGTATTGTTCAGTTTGCAGTAAACGGTGCAACAGAAGTCCTAGAAGTTCTACAGTAGCCCGCACCAAGGACTTGTATAAATAGTAGACCTTGGGATAAGTAGGTCTTATCTGTGACTAGTAGTTAGTTTCGTATTCCTGTGAAACAACCAGTTAATGACTTTTTAATTTTTGTAATTAGGTGGGCCAGGAAATTGAGGTTCGGCCTGGTATTGTGTCCAAGGACAGTGAAGGAAAACTGATGTGCAAGCCAATCTTTTCCAAAATTGTATCACTCTTTGCTGAACACAACGATCTACAATATGCTGCTCCAGGAGGTCTGATAGGTAAGTATATTCTCTTATGAAAAGATTTATTTCTTCATGCTTATTGAAAACACTTGGTTTCACCTAACAATGAATTTCAGTGTAGTAAACAAAAAGACTGTGAGCAATTGCAAGCAATACATATATATGGAGACAGACAACATGGGTTTGAAAATTAGGTATTCGGTAAGGAAATGATTTTCCTGAGTGTCACTGGCCACCTCAGATTTACTTGCATTGTTAACTGTACTGGCTTTAACAGTAGAATATTTCTTCATCTGTTTAGATGGAGCTCAGTCTTGCTGTCGTTCTGAAAGTGCTGTTCAGGTGATAGGGAATTCCCAGTACATTCTCAGTTTGTTGGTTTAAATCTCCTTCAAATATTTAAATACATAAATATGACAGCCACCTTTCAATTATTCCTTGTGACTTTCCTTGTTGTGTTGCAGGCGTCGGAACTAAGATTGATCCAACTTTGTGTCGGGCAGACCGAATGGTAGGCCAAGTTCTTGGTGCAGTTGGAGCACTGCCGGAAATATTTACAGAGCTAGAAATTTCCTATTTCTTGTTGAGACGACTGTTAGGTGTGCGCACTGAAGGAGACAAGAAAGCTGCAAAGGTCTGTACCATTTTTTTTAAAAAGACAGCACGATGGGATTTTTTTTTCTAATTTCTTTACTTCTTGTGCTAAGTTTTATTAGTGTGTGAATTTGTTTAATTCACATAGTAATTTTGTTTCCCTGTTCATATATGCTTGTCACAAAACTTACCCATTTGTTTAATATTATAGAAGAATACTTTTCAGAGGAGTAGGAATTCGTATCAGAGTAGTTTAAAGTACCATAAAGTATTTATGTGTCTCTACATAAAGTTATTCTTCTAAATATATCGTTGTTGTTTTCCTTTGCTATCAGCCTATTTATTTGTGCAATAATTAGTTTTATACACATACTGATCAACTTCCTACTTGCATGCTTTTTACGCATTCGTTCTCTGAAGAACTTTTTAAAGCTAAGTCTTTTTGAAACACTGTAGTTTAAAAGCAACTGAACTTGGTGCACGGCATGATCTCATATTCTGCAGTCCATTTTGCACAAAGCAAACTAAGAGATCGTAGTTTGTCCTGTTAACAGTAAAATTATGAACTGCTTCATGCAATAATAAATGAAGTGCCTGAGCTGTCTCATTCATGTGAAATGAATCCTTCTTGAGAAATCATTTAGATGTATATAAGCATAAGGGAAATGAGAATATCCAGATTATTTAAAAGAATGGCGTAACATTCCAATTTGTAGCAATATCTGAGACTGGTTCTGCTTTTAATACAGTATGTGCAATCTTCAGGGTGTTTTACAGAAAATGGCATGATACACTTTCTTGAGATTTGTCTACAAGAACCTGCAGTACTACATACCCGACATACGTAAATATTTGTCCTTTCACAAGAGTTAAAATATAACCTTTATCCACTGACACTGTTGTGCATAGTTTTTGTGTGTGGATATTTATAGTTTTTTCATTTCTCAGATATGTCTTTTTGCTCTTGCAGCTAGGTAACAGGAGATACTTAATATTGCCTGTAGTATGTTGTTTGGGGTTTTTTTTGGTTACTAAAGCTTATGTTTCAAAGTTTTGTATGTTTGATTTCAGGTGCAAAAATTATCAAAGAATGAAGTTTTAATGGTAAACATAGGATCCCTATCTACTGGAGGGAGAGTCAGCGCAGTAAAGGCTGATTTGGGGAAAATTGTGCTAACTAATCCAGTATGCACAGAAGTGGGAGAAAAAATTGCCCTGAGTCGAAGAGTGGAGAAACACTGGCGGTAAGTTGGTGCTAAATTGGTAGAGTACCTGGTTGTTTCAGCAGAAAAATAGATCTGATTTTGCTCTAGCATAGGCAAATGGATGTCTATTTTTAAAATTCCTCTGGATTCTCCTAACACATCGACACCATTACTGTGGAATGCTTCATTTCATTTCTAGCCTCTTTTAGAAGAAGCATTATAATGGGTAGATACCTATTACTTAACAGACAAGGAAACATCTGAGGTTCATGGTTTGTTGCCAGAACAGCCATGCTGTAGTTGAGCTAACAGTAGGCTATCTCAACAATGTGGTTTGATAATTCTAGTAATGCTAATCCAAAGCCTGTCTTTATACACACTTCAGTCAGTGATGTTCAACCTGTGGAGCTGTATGTGACTTGTAGTACAAACTTGAAGTAATAGCAGAGGAATGGAGGAGGGACATTCTAACGTTTTAGTATTTTATGTACTATGAGTAGAGAGGAAAGAAAAAAGTATAAACTGGACTGACCCATTTGAGTTACAAGTATAAAATGGTTGACTGCACAGAAGCCTCTGGAGGCTGAAAAAAATGAGCAGAATTGGGTGATGATTCATGTTAAGCTTGGTGCCATACTTTTCTTTAGATGATTATGCGTTCTTACATTCCATAAGACTACATGAATATCATAAGAACATAAGGGTATTTAGCTCTTGTAGTATGAGGGGGAAAGTAAAAGGGAACATAGCCATTCATACAAGAAGTCCCTCCTGTATGAAAAAGAACCAAGCTTTAAATATCCATGGATGTGTTGTCTTCAGATCAACAGGAAAGCATAGATGAGAATTCAGTGCTTGCTGTCAGCTAGCTGACAAATTAGGGAAGAGATTATTTCCTAAAAAAAAAAACCACAAGGAAAATAAAAAATCTCTTGAATGGGGGCGGTGGGGAAGAAAAAGAAAAAAACACAGGACCCAAATTAAATCAGGGAAAGCAGAAGGAAGAGGAGAAACTATTTATACTGGAAACTATGCTTTTTTTGAGCCATAGACCGACAGCTCATGTAAATTTTCATGTGAGTTTTGTTGCTTCTGTAGATTACTTCCCACTTGAGAAACATGACCAAATTTTACCAGAAAGCCCACTTGTTTCTGGTTTATGGAATGAACAAGTAGCAGCAGCCTGCTATAAAGATCCTGTTACTAAAAAGTTACCATCTATGTTGTACTAAGAGGACAAAGGAATAACATAAGGAAACTTAAAGTTGAGAAGAGGGAAAGGAGGCAAACTGGGAAAAACAGTGTAATAAAATCCAGTTGGAGTAAAGATAATAATACAGTTGGTGCTGTGAAAAGGAACTTGTAGCCTGAGGCAATGGAGTACTGAAAAGATGAAAGAAAGTGAGAAAGCAAGACATGAATGCAAGGTAAAAATAGAAAGTAAATGTATGGAAGCATACAGGTTAAACAGCAAATGGTCAAGCAAACAGGATACAGTAGTGATTCCAAGGAACAGTGAGTTCAAAGGTGTACTAGTTGTAACCTATGGATATATGGCCCTACACAGCGGGAAGTGATGGGCTACTATACTTCAGCTCCTTTTCTGGTGTCCAGAGACAGGCTCTGCTGCTGAGCAAACTAAATTGAGATGCACATGTGGTTCCTGTGTATCTCCATGCCAGAAGCTGGAAATGTTTTAAAGACAGTTGTATTAATAACATGGACTGCCTGCTGATTGTAGAAATGGACATAATCTTAATTTCCTTTTTACAAGCGTATTTTTCTGAGGCAACAGTGGCCTGTAAAAGGGCCCTTAATATTACTGAATGTAAATGTAGAGCTTACCTGAGAGCTGAGTTACCTTTTATAGGTTACATGTTCATTGAGAGTTACAGCTCTGTTTGTCATCTTGTCTGAATTTTAACATTTTCCTTTCTATTTGAAAGTAAAGTAGCACTGCAGGCACAGGTGGAGATCAGGCTGAGAATAGATTTACAGTCCACCAGTACAACATAAGTTACAACATTTTTGAATTTTTAGTTTACTGTTCAAAGATACATCCTTAACTGATTACAAACATACAAATATTCTCTGTCCCTTATCCTTTTTTATTTTGTGTTTCCACTGACCAGTCTTAGATCATGCAGGATATTTTGGGTGGGAGAGAGGTGGAGAAGATTCAAAATGTGAGAACCGAAGGCGTAAGAATGACAGAAGGATGTTGATTTATCCTGGATGTTTCTGACTACTATTAAAAGTAATACAAGCTGTTTTTCTTTTTGCAGTTTAATTGGTTGGGGTCAAATCAGGAGAGGAGTGACAATCAAGCCAACTGTTGATGATGACTGAAGAACAAAAGAGTGCTTCATTTTTAGAGATGAAGTGCCTGCTTCTATTTCGGAGGGGGAATATTTTCATGGTGGAATTGGAAGCTGTGCAAACATTATCTTTGAGTTGTATGGCTGTCCTCGTACATTTTCTTAAATTTTACCCTCTTACTAAAATACTAGTCACTATCACCATTAGAAGTGTAAAAGAATTGGCATAGAAGTGGGTTTAGTTATCCACATTTTAGTAGAAATTAATTGTACATGTCCTGTGGCATGTCTAATTTATGTTATTTTGTTTCAGACGTATCTGTTTAATATCAGCCAAGCCAGCCCCTATAAATCTGATATTGAAATAAAATATTGCTTATTTTCGTTAATTCATATAGTTTTTCTAAGTAACGAAAGACTGCAGTGACTGTTCAACCCGTACAAGAATTAAAAGCAAAAAAAACCCCTCGCCTTGAAGACTGCTACACTTTCTGCACAACATCTTGTTTTGTTTACACAGCTGTTTACAGCAAAAACTTTGTTCCTTGGTTTGGATGGTTCTGCCTTTAGGATTCTAGCTCTACTACACTTTGTAATTAGGACAGCTATGTTGACTGGCTTATAATATTGGAAGTGACAAATTTAAGGCGTTTTGGTTAAACCCCCAAAGAAAAACTACAAGTAAACTGGATCTGAACTGGCAGTTCTGTTTTTTACCTTATTTAAGAATGGATTTACAAAAAGAATGTGATTAATTTGAAACATAGGTGTTTGACATTGTGGAACTCTGTGGGTGACCTGGGAGCTCTTTAGACAGGAGTAAACTGCTTATTCGAAGTTACATTGAGCTAATACTAACTGCAGTCTAGAACTATAAAATACCTGGAAGAGGCTGTAGAAGGGAATGATTTGGGGATGCGGGAGAGGGGGAGGCAGGGCTCAGAATGAGATGAGGGAAAAGGTGTAAAACCATTTTTGCTTAGCTAGCCTGAATCATGGTCCTTAGGAAAAAACAATGTAATAAACTTATTGTAGGGTGCATCCCTACATCCCATCATCCATTTAGGTTTAACTTCTTCATTTGTACTAATGTACATAGTTCTAGGTATTTGATGTACTAGACTGTTCAGCAAGTCATGCTGCTTTCCATATTTTTATACAAAGTATTGTGTTCATTTCCAAAGCCTGGTTTAGGTTGTGTTTAGTATCTTCAAGGGCATTCTAAAGGTCCACCCATCAAAAAGGACTTTGATGAAGCAGCTTGAGTTTTGCTTCTGATTTTGCATTGTATTTTGTGTTGCCTTATTCCATCTACATTCGTATTCTCAAGTTTCTCCATCTGTAAAGTACTCCTACCTCACATGGTGTTGAGACTTACTGCATTAATTTTTGTATAGTGCTTCTGCATTTTAAAAGAAAGAGAGTCAGCTGTAGTTCTTCCTGGTTTTCCTAGTACTTGACCAGTACACCATATTAAATGTGTCTGTTTCAAAGACTGCATCTTCCATGCTTTGGAAGCTCATTTCTGTAACTCTGAATTCCAGGAACTTTAATAAACTGATGTCTTACCTAGTTTGGGAGCATGGGGGTGAGCACAGAAGAGAAAGTAAGGTACTGCAGAGTCTAGGATGAGACCACCACCAGGGTGAAATCTAGTCCAAAGAGTTCTTTCTAGATGCACTGAATGTGTGGGTCTAATGATACAGAAATGCTGAAATACTTCTGACAAACAGGTTAAGCACCTGTAGGCATTTTTAGGCTTGCAGGTATTTTGGAGATCAGGCTTTAATCATCTGCAATTCAAAAAATAAGTGCCATAATCTTTCCAAAACACTTCATCCACTCCTTCCCTTGGGTAGGTAATAAATGCAAAGTACTAGTGTTGTCGTGGTGCTAGGATCAGTAGCCAGCCTTCCATCCTTCCAGCTAAACAGGTGTAGGCCATTACTGAATTCAGGTCTAAAACGTGATTTGATACTGCTGCAGTTGGTAGCAGATTTATTAGGTATATGTGATCAGTAACATTAAGAAATGCTTTATGAAAGTGTCTTGTTCCCCCCTGAAATACTAAGTAATGCTTTGTTTGCCTGATGGCACGCACAGGAACTGGTGGGAGCTAGAGGGAAAATAGAGGCAATGAAGTGCCAGGGTGGTGAATTTTGCTTCTGACCTGTTCTTGCATCAGCCTGCTTTCACAACGGCTCTTCCAGGCTGGGCTGGTGTTTTTTGTTTTTTTTTTTCTTCTTTGTAGCCACTGCAGCCTGCTCTCCTAAGGCAGTTTCTTATATTCTGAACTGTTCTCTACTTCCTTCTGAGGGTAGACTTAGGTTCATTATTCATGCACGTATGCTGTGTCATGCAGAGAAGAGTTGCTCAAGAGTGGGATGGTTGTTACAGAATCATGTGTCTGGCCCAAAGCCTGTTCCTCATCCTTCCCAAGAGGAGACTCTAGGAGCATGTATAAGCAGTCTGAGGTGTCAGCTATGATTTGCATATGACATAAACAGTCATAGGCTATATATCCTATCACATTGTGTCAGTGGCGGAAAGGGGTAAAGTGCAAAGTTCTTTTTTGCCACCAAAATGTTATGTTTCCTCTAACTGGAAAGCTTTGACTCTGCTGGCATGAGTAACGAATAATCAGAACTTTTTGAGACTTTGATGAACATATGAAGCACGTGGCTGCAGCATCAGAGAGCCAAGTCTGAACAGTGTTAAGTGTAAATACACTATGTACCAATGTGTCTGTATCCACCCACTCCACACTAACTGAATTGTGCTGCCAAGATTTAGAAGAATTGGAGGAGAGGAAGAGAGACCATGTAAAACCAAGGAAGTTGAAAATTACTTAGATTTTCTTGGCCAGGATGAAAATAGTAACAGATTACTTGCTAGCTCTCTCACTTCCCTGAAAATTTGTTTCAGAGTGATGATTTTGTTTTTCACGCTTTGTAGGTCAGATCTAGCTGCTGGAATGTAGGTGTGCAGTGGCATTTCAAATGGGTGGGCTAGCCAGGGCACAAGTGTGGAATTGGCAGCTGTCACACTTGCAGCGTTCTGGAGCGGTAGCTGGGCACAGCGGGGCATCTGAGGTGGCACCAGTACCTACGCTTAAGTCACTGAATCTCTTCCAATAATCTGTCAGAATTTGGTAATTGTTTTTTGGAGGGTGCTAGAATAGTGGTACCTCTTTGCTATGGGGAGGGAAGTGTATCACCTCAGTAAATATTTTGTGGAAGACTTCTGGTATCTAAGAAACCTACCAGACCAGTGTAAGTTAACTGAACTACTACCTGTTTTGTTTTGATCAACTTGTGGTTGGTTCTGTATTAAAACTAGTAAGAGATGCTGGGTGGCTGTCATCCCAAGGATTTTTCTGGTTAGCTCAAATTAAGCAAGCTACTTAAGAACCAGAGTTCTCCATTATCTTTATCTGTATCACAAATACTGTACTGCCCTGCAAATCACTCGCAGTTGAAATTCAGGTTGGTTACCTAGTTCAAGAAATGAGATTTTAAGGAAGCAAAGGTGGATAAAACTTAAAGTAGTTCTTCACCTTAACTTCTTGTAAATGCCAAAGGGGCGGCTGCTGTTTCACTTGATTTTAAGCATGGAAATGAGGTGGTTATTAATAAAAGTGGATACTAGTTTCTTACTGTTTCTGATGGAACTGATGTCAAGTTGAAAACTGAACAGAAACTCTGGGAGGAAAGAGGGGTTGCTGCGCAAGGTCTGGGTGCAGCCCCCAGCCTGGAGTAGCTCTCCAGCACTACTATGCTGTATGTCCGAGCCTTTGTGGCTAGAGATGTCCACAAGTAGTTTTTCCATTGGAGATAGTCCTCTGGGGTTTTTTGGAAGTGTTTCCACACAACTATGAAAACCTTATTAATGGAATAAAGTATTTTTTAAGAGCAGAAACACCATATTCCAGACAGCAAGGGTCACATCTCTCCTTCACAGCGACGACTTGCACCTCTCCTCTCTTTCACATATGTACAGAATGTGGAAGTCCTTGTCGCTCAGGGTACCGCAGATGGATGTTAATCCTCTGTACGTACACCCTTTGTGGCACGGGACATGGCAACAACTGTCAGGATGCTACAGGGATTTAGAGGACGGGTGTTCAGAACTGTGATTCTACTTAACTGCAGGTGGAAGTGCAACTTACTCCAAAGTGGAATAAACACCCACAGGACAGCTTGTTCAGTTTATTCCTGTTTATTTTCTCCCTTCCCTTTCTCCCACCAGTTCTCTATGTGAAAATGTGAGGTCAAAGCAATCCCTTTACTGCCCACCCCTGTCCATACTGAAGGTCTCGTTGCCTTGTAGACTGGCATCTCGTTACGAACAGTGACAAAAGATACAGAAGTGTCTTCCCAGTGCCTTTTTCCAAGTTCTCTTCAGATCTTGCTGCTTAACAGGTGAGAGAATCACCCCCTCCCTTAAATTTGCCGTAAACAAAAATGTAGGAAAAAACACATTTACTGGAATGTTTGAAATGAAGGTCAGTCACCTTAGTAACTTATGTAGAAATGCGAACCTGCTGAAATAGGCAAGTGTCAGATTCATGACAGCTGTGGTCATACAGCTGCTTTGCAGGAGCAGAAGTCTGGGCTGCTGTTGAAGTTTGGACTTATCCTGCTCCTGGCTGCTTGTTCCCCATACCTGTTGTATGTGCTGCAGCGTTGGTACATACGTGCAGTGAATCAGACAAGGGAAGAAGTTTGAAAAACTTTTTTTTTTTCCCGAAATGAGAGAAAGTCTTTTCTATTGGCAGCTTGGATTTAAAATCAAGTTTCTGTCGTAAGGTTTCAGGTGACAGGGAATGTAAGAAATTCTATTTTGCTTTCCCAAGGTAGTAAATAACCTTTATGTTTCTTCATATACCTAACATAACTTAAGACTTTATGTGTTTGACTTTGCACTCTATCTCCATTAAACTAATACTGCATCCCAGCCTGTGTGCATATATCAGTTCTATAGATCTATTAATTCACACTGGTAACACAGTTTGAGCTGGGATATAACTGTAATACTGTAATTGCAAGTAGTAAAAATGTAACTGAATGATGGACAAAATAAACCCAAAACACCTCTGTTTTTCCTTTCCCCAAATTCTGGCAGTTTCCCCTACTTCATTGTTTTTAGGAATTATTCTGGTGAGCTGATTCAAGAAAGGAGGCGCATGTGGGAGTACCTGTGGCGTGTCTGCATTTTGGTTGGTTGTATAACAAGGAGGGTTACACAAAGAGACTGTTTCCCAGAGCTGTGGTGGTGCTGCTGCTGTCAACAGCTTAGGCTGGCATCCAAAGCCCTGGTTTCACAAAAACGTGGAGAGAAAGAGTCATTGTCTTAATTTCACATTGAAGTTTTCTCTAACGCATCAGTACATACATCCTTATGTTACTTACGCTATTGCATATAAGTAACACTACCTCACTAGAAAAAGATCCCTGAATGGCTGTACAGAAACTAAATAGAGAGTAATTCTGCAATGCAGAGCAGAGATGAAGTTAAGAGCTTATACTCCTGCATGATGCTTATTGAGGTTCATTGTCTGAAGAAACTGCTATACAACACTGAGAAAGATACGAAGTCTTAAAAGGATGGGTAGGCTTAGACTCAACAAACATGTAGGATGATGTTTTATTTTGTTGTGCTGTATACCTTAAAAAGAAGAGGTTTTAGGAAAAGTTGATTTGTAATCATACCTATAAAAGCAAAAAGACATTGCTGCTTTAACCACCTTGGCTCTAACATGCAGGACTAGTTCCTAAAAGTAAGACTTATAAGTAAGTTCTATGTAATCACTTATAAGTAAGTTCTATGTAATCACCAGAACCTGTGGTTACATGCTGATGTATAAAGTTTGTTGTTGTAGGAGTTAAATACACCTCATGGTGGAGCGGGTAGCTATTTGGGTGAGAGTTTCATAGTTCATTTTTCAAACAAGAGTGCCCTCCCAGTGTCTTATGGGGAACTCTCTTGAATTAGCCAAAATAGAATGCGATAGGGGAAAAAATTAGGGTGATTAGTGGTTCTACTAGTTTAACAGTCGTTACATGAACTTCTGTCATGTCCTGTTTTCCTGTTGAAGCACAGAAGGGTTTTGAACAGTGTTAAGAGGGAAGGAGGTTTGACCTCTCATAGGTATTTGGTATTGGCTCAAGCTGAACTAAAGCATTGTTAAAGGATACAATGCTGACTGAAGATGCTGCTGTGCCAGGCTGCGTTGCTTCAATACTGAAGAAGGCAGCATGCTGTAATACATCGTGCTGCTTTAAAGGTACCTTGTGCAATAGTACAAAGTTAAGGTGGCATGTCAGTAATTATTTCTGAGACTTCAGTATGCATTTGGGAAATTCCATTTCCAGCCAAACCTCAGATTCTGTTCTGAAGGGGTGAAGCATCAATTTTCAATCAACATCCTTGCTGATTTTGTTCTAGTGCATACAAAATCCAAAAGCGTTTTAAAATTATGTTTTTGTTGCATTCATTTTGTAGCACTTTCAAAAGTTCCTTCTAGCTCACTGCTGGAAAAGGAGTTTCTACTGGTTTTCCATGCTGAGTCATCCTGGCAATGGCCTCAGTTATTGCCCTCATGAAAGACTGAAACTTCTGCCCCCGTCTTGTTGGCATGCTGGTTTCCCATCGGTGCTTCTGAAGCCAGTGCAATGCCCCGGCTATGCATGCCCCTGCTGTTCCGGGTCACTTCTTGGTGCAAGGCCAGGGCTAAACATTTACAAAGCTTCCAACAGCTGCCCTCCCTCCCTTAACTATAACAACATCATCATCATTGCACGAACTGCTGGTTTGCAGACCCTGTCACCTCCTGACCATACGATGGCGCTTGTGCACGCATGAAATACTCAGTTGGCTTTTTACTGCAATCCCCGGACTCTATGTACACTACTTGCCATTCATCAGTTCTTCAACTGCCATCATTGTTTTGGCACAGCTGGCTTAAAAGCTGATGTTCACTTACCGTGATGCTAAAATTACAAACGCACTCTGGCTTTGTGTTTCTGCTCTCGTTTCTGTAAAGCTACATCTATACGTGCACATCTAATTTTCTATACGTCTCCAGCCCATCTTACTGGCATAGTAAAAGTGCTTGTTTCGTATCCCAGGTAGAATAAGCATTTTTTGAGAGTTTTTGGCCTGCAGTGAGTAATATTTCAGCTGTGACAGTCAAAAACTGTACGTAAATGAGAGAAGTATGTAAATAAGTTCTCCTCCTTTCTGACCTTGAAAAGATGAAAACCCAAACAAACAAGTCTTCTAATATGGGCAGTGTACAAGGTAGAAGGAATAGGCAAAGAGTTTTGGTGCCAAGGAACAGGCATCTTGTCGAAGGAATTACCTCAAACTTCTAAATAAATACATATACTTCAATGCCTTTTAAAATCACAAGGAACTAGAACACCACACTCAAGCATGGATGAAAATTGTTGAAATATTTTAGTTGAAATAATGTTAATATATACGGTATTTACTTGTGTTGAGGAAGGCTACATTAAGAAATTGCAGGGTATACATTTATAAAATACTGACTTTTCAGTTCAAGCAGTTGCTTCCTAAAGCCTAGTATACTATTTCTAATATTTCAGTACATTTGAAAAAAAAAAAAAATTAAGATTCACAAATTCAGCCTCATGTTCCAGAATCCTGAGGATTCAAATGAATCGGGGCACCAGCTCTCCTTTACTGCCTCTTTTTGGAGGACATTTGTAAAGGAATCTAACACACTAGACAGGATTCTTTATATTCTTTAGAACGCCTCTTCCCCTGCCAAACATTACACGATTCTGTGTTTAGTTATTTCGGTGTATTTAGTTTACAATGAAGACCTGAAAAGCATTTTTTCCTGCAAATGCGCCTTCAGGTTCTCTGACTAATTTTTCTTCCTGTTTTTGCTTAATCATCTACTTGACTATGTAATCTATTATGAATCTCAAAATATTTCATTTGCAACATAGTCCTAACCACATACAGAATTAACAGCCTCAGTTTTTCCGAGTTTTTGTTCAAGAAGCCTTTTTTACCTCGGTGACTACCATCGAGCATACAGGAGTAGAATAGTTTTTCTTTTGTACTTTCTCCTGGCTACAGCCAAAATGCTGTTGATAACATAAAGTTCAGCAACAAGCATTTTTCTTTCTTTAAATTGTCTCCCGTTTATTCCTTTGGCAGTAATTGTATACTTAGTCTTTTATAAATCTCACACGGAGCCACACTTTTCAGCAAAAATAGGTATGAGGGCGTCATTAGTCCTTCCACAGCAATCGCAAGCATTCACATATTCTCCATATGGTTTTGGCGTCTTGCCTCTCGCCTAGTTGTCTGATAACGTGTGTTTAACATGCTGAGCCAGCAAATGCCAGTACAGCCCAGCAAACCTTGCACCTGTACGTTTTAGGCACACAAATGGTCCTGTTAACACCAGTGAGACCATTATGCACTTAAAGGTTAGCTTGTGCTTTAAGTGTTTTGAAAACTGTGATCTTAAATGACTTCCATTTTCCAGAAGGCCTAACTCTTCCTTTATGTTACTTCACACTATTGCTGTTCTACCAGTTTGTGTGTTAATGCTGGCAATTTATTTTTGCAGTTAAAACTTCACATTTGTCTTCAAAAGGATTTTGAGCTTTATGGGAAGATGTCCGTTCTGACAGGTGTTGTCACAGAAAAGTGGACCCTCGGTACTTACCAGTGCAGCTTGGCAGCTTACGGACTGCTGGAAAGCTGCTCCACATACAAGCAGATCACAAACTCCTATCAATTTAAGTAGAGCACACACTCCACGCCTCAAGTCAGGTGAGGACGGGGCTTCTTCAGAGAAGCCTTTCCTTTTAGGGGCTTAGATGTAATTTGTGCTTTGCTGCTTACTTTCGCTCCATTCTTAATTTGAGTCCTGTTGGTCCAATCCTGTATGACATTTTTGAGTTATAACATGTATTTTTATGCAAAGACTAGGAAGGAGATTGCTGGTATCTGTGCCAGAGGAACTCAATTTTCAGTTTTAGGTAGGATCTTTCACCCGAGGGTTTCAGAGTAGCCTTGTGGCTCCCCCAGAGCACAGTTAATGGAGCTACAGAAGCGTTTTGCTGGAAAGAGAGCAAACAACACAGCTTCAAACTGACAAATACAACCCTAAAAATCAGTGTTGTCTTTACTGCTACTCTAGCAACAAATTTTGTTCCTATTAAAGTCTCACTGAAAAGAGGGTTTATCCCTCGATGTAATGATTTGTTTCATAATGCCCCGCTGTCCTGTTAAACTATTTATTAGAGAAACAAGGAAGGGCTGGCACAGTCCTGTTTCAAAATCCAATGCTTATGTAGTCACTGAAGCAGACAGCCCTCGGGGCCTTTTACAGCTTTTTCAGCCAAGAAGAAAAAGTAGAAATACCTTTTCACTGTTTAAATCTTCTCTAGCCTTTCTTTTTCAAGATCTATCAGTGCTGACTTCCAGCAACATACTGGTTTGAATATTTCCTAGTTCTTTCACCTTTATTACATGTGCTCACCAAAAACTCTGGAGGGGCTATCATTGATTCATGGACAAATAAGGGAAATGAAATGTGAGCTTACAGAATTATAGGGTAAATCTTGAAATTTTTTGTTTGTTTACCTCTCCCTCCCTAAAACAATGAGAGTTTAAAGCAAGAGGATGTTATTTGGAATTGTAGAATAAATAATTAACCTCCCTACCCAATTAAAAATTCCTTTAAGCTTGCACAGCACTTAATAAGGAAGTGCTAGAAATAAAATTGCCTGTGAAACCCTACCTTTAACAACTAAATATTAAGAAGTCAACTGAATATTTGTAAACCAAGATATTTCAAAGATTTTAATGCAGCCAAATAACTTGTCAGCTCTCCAGAGGATGCCACAGACCTCTGCTCAACGCAAGGACCACCCTGCTGTTTAAATGTAAGATCTTTTTTCAAAATTGTTTTCTTTCTGTAACTTTTCAATTAAAAAAAATCTTTCTTTTCTTTTTTTTTTTTTTAATAAGGGGGGAAAAATCTGCATTTGGAGCTTGGGCAGCTGAAAAAGCTGTGTCTGGAATCTTTCCCAAAAATTCAGTTTGAGGCCAACACCCCTTATGGAAAATTTAGGACTTGTGAAAGCTGGCAAACTAAAACCTTGTATAATGCAAAATGTCAAGACAGCTTCAAAATAATTGACAGTATGCTGCACATTGCTAATATTTTAAGATGGAGAGGTTATCCAAGAGAGGTACACTGCTGTAGAGCCTTCATATTGGCCTTACAACATTTTCACTGATTTAAACCTATTAGGTCAGTTCAAACCTATTGACTTTGTATAACACCATGGTAAGACTGTAAATATCTGCACCCTCTTCTGATCTTTCTCTACAGCTGCCTGGCGTAGCACAGCACAGGCAGACTGAACACAAGCCCTTTGCATTCCTCTTCTGGGTCCAAACAGCCAGGGGGTTCTTCACATTGGACACGGTTCTCTAAGATATCTACGATGATAATATTTGAATAAAAACCATGTCAGTCGGTCATGCGCCTGGTGTATCTGAACACATTTTTTAATTGCTCTTTTTTTTAATAAGTAGGAACCGTTAGAAGGTCTGTCTGAATCCAAATCAATTTTTCAGACCCCAAGCAACGCTGACAAATAAGATATTCTCAGATCACGTTTCACTGTTCAGCCTGTGATTATTTCCCACTTCTTTGCTATTCAGTATCCCAGCCTTATCATGGTGAACTTCCTCCAAATGAACACATTGCCATGCTTCTTTCACAGATTTTCCTCGATTGATAGCTTATTTTCCAGCATTACACAGATCTCAGCAATGTCTACGTTGGGCCTTGGAAAAATTCTGTTTTATAATGCCATGAAAACCTTCTTTGAAAGGCTTTCAGTTTATTCGATAAGCATTGCTAATGGCAATTCCTTCAAAAGAATTTTGTGTAATAATATGTGATTGTTCAGGTCAATCTTTTTTCTCATTACTTAACTCACTGTAACTAGTTTCCTCATCAAAAGAAAATATTTCTCTCTTAAGAGCTTCATTCCTTTGCACTAAAGCCTTTGGGTCCCAAGATTTTTGGCTGCCTGTAAGCATGGGTAGTTCAGTGAGCATCACAACTTTGGTTGTCTAGATTTGTCCTAGATTCGGAGACTGGTAGATGTAGTCAAATTCAACTATGCTGCTGAGCAAAACAGGAGGGTACTTCTGGTCTTGGAGGTGGTTATCGAGCTATACCATGGGGTGGCTCAGTGTCTCCGAGTGCGTTTGGCAATTTGTCCCTAAGCTCCATGAGCTGAAGTGAGTCACTGGCTTCATGCTGCATGAGTTGGTATGGGCTGTAATGTGCCTGTCTCAGTGGCCCAGTCAACTGTTCTGAAAAACATCAGGCCAGATGCTACCCGAAACCTAGGCACTGTGACAGCTCAGGCATCTTTCCAGCCCACATTGTGCCTTCCAAGCCTTGTTAACCAGAAGCTATGTGAAGCTTCGCACCAACACCAAGCCACTTCTCTCTTCGGCTCTCTCCAAGGAGCACCCTGAAGACAAGAGGTGATTGCAAAGGTGTGGGCAGATGGGTCAAAGCCCTTTCGCAGCCTCCCAGGTTAGGGTGATGTGTGGCACACTAAGCCGCAGCATTCAGCTGGTGCTCCAGCCCTGCAGTCAGGATACTGCTTGGTGGGAGCAGGTCATGCAATAAACCCAGGACTGCTCGTTGCTTAAGCCAGGAGATATGGCAGGTGACTGTCCTGGAGTTCTGTGATGACTTTATCCTATCTTTAATGAGGCAGATAACAGAACCACCTGGAGAACAGGGAAGCCTCTGCTTGTGAGCAGCCTGTTACCAATTTAGTGCCAAAGTCAAACCATTTGAACCGTGCCTTGGGAGAGGAATGCTCACAGTCCAGGTGACTAACCATATCCTGGGCTGCACCAAAAGCATGACCAGCAGGTCAAGGGAGGTGATTCTGTCCCTCTACTCTGCTCTTGTGGTTCCCCACCTGGAGTACTGCATACAGCTCTGTGGCACCCAACATAAGAAGGATGTGGACCTGTTGGAGCAAGTCCAGATGAGGGCCATGAAGATGATCAGGGGCTGGAGCACCTCTCCTATGAAGACAGGCTGAGAGAGTTGCGGGTGTTCAGCCTTGAGAAGACGAGGCTCCGGGGAGACCTTATAGCAGCCTTCCAGTACCTGAAGGGGGCCTATAAGAGAGATGGGGAGGGACTTTTTACAAGGGCATGGAGTGATAGGACAAGGGGTAACGGTTTTAAACTGAAAGAGGGTAGATTTAGATTAGATATTAGGAAGAAATTCTTCACAACAAGGGTGGTGAGACCCTGGAACAAGTTCCCCAGAGAAGTGTGGATGCCCCCCCCCGGAAGTGTTCAAGGCAGGGTTGGATGGGGCTTTGAGCAACCTGGTCTAGGGGAAGGTGTCTCTGACAATTCTATGAATGCAAGGTTATAAAGCATTTGTTCTTTGGTGCCTATGGATCACGTATGCATAGGGACATCTGGACAGTTTTATAGGCTTGTGATCCCCTACCCACCAGAAAGTTTCATCTTACACACCTCTCATTCCCCTATCCAGCAGGAATGCCAAGCCCTGACGCCTCATAACATCACTTCACACCTTGGAGTACCTAGTGTCCTTTTTGTCTAACTGCATCTATGCTGTGATTTCCCCGAATTCGAAGATGTTGGTTCCTTAGCCATAGTATGATTCAACATGTCATATCATGGATAAAATGTCGTGTCAATTCCAGATGATTTGAACAGTCTTCACTTTTCTGTAGGCAGTTTCAAGGGACTTTGCTTCATCCAGTGAGATTTTGTGCCTAGCCATATGCCTCTGTCGCAGCCAACAGCAACAACCAATGCTGCTTGGGGAGGTTCCAGCAACTGTTTTCTTGCCAGGATTTTTGCCCCAAGTGAAAGGAATTAAAGAACCTCCTCTTCAGAACACTTCTAGGCATGGTGGCTGGGACCAAATAATCTCTGAAGCATTTCCTTCTGTGGGTCACAGCCCATTCTTCACTGGATGTTTCCAGGCCCTGCATGGAAACTCTTGAGACCATCTAGCCCAGGACATTTTTGGAGAAGGACCAAGCGATTGCCAGGAGATAATGAAGAGCTGGTGATAGCAACCTGGTGGCAACATTATCTTGTGGTGGCCACAGAAAGACCCTTTCCTAAAGCAGTCAGCAAAGAGGAACAGCAATAGGCTATCAGTCTGCCAGTAAAAGGCTTGGCAACACTTAGAAATGTCAATCCTGTAATAACCAAGGCCAGAAAGAGGGGAGGAACAGGCACTGCTGCCTGATTGTAAGCACCCCAGCGCGGACACGAGAGGACTCTACAGAATCAAGTGTCTCCATGGGCTTGTATTAGGTAATTACATTAGTTTAACTTACAAATGCAAACTGATGTCTGGACAATCCTTTAGCAATTCTGAACAGCCCTACAGAGACTACAAAAAGGGGTAAGATTTTACTGTCTGCTACAGAGCAACTACACCTTGGTATGTCTTGACAGGGCAGAAGGAATGATTTCTAGATACCTGGACTTCTTTCCACTTCTGACAGGGCAGTGGAGAACTATTACAGATGGCCTAAAATGAATGTGTCTATGGTGTAAGCCATTAAATTTCACTCACTCCTTTGTGAACCAAAGGACACTGACTCGGACAAAAATGTCAGAAAGCCACCTGATCTTGAGCTGAAGTCATCAAGAGGACAACCCATCCTGTCTCTTGCGTGTTTTCCTTGTGGTTGTTCACCTCTTACCATTTAGAAAGTCAAATTGAAGTTTTTAAATTGAATCTATCTTGTTTAAACTTTGGCTGTCAATTTCAGTTATGTATTTCTCTAAAGCGACTTTCCATTACCAGGAAAGCACTATATAATTAATTTATCTCTATTTTTTTTTGTTCCTATTGTTATTAAACAGCTAGAGACTTTTTAAGCCTTCAAATTCTTTTATGATTCTTTGTGGCTTCTCCAGTTTTCAGTCTATTTAAAACAAGGAACCCAGCAGATATAAACTCACCCTATTTCTACTGTCTACGCCACTGTTATCGTCCCCAAACAGCACACTAGCCCTTTTTGTCCCACATACACACCAGACTCTTTTTGAGGTGTGTTGTGATTGCGTCCCTTTTTCTAAAGTCTCCGCCTTCCAGGATTCCCTAGTATCTTCTAGGCATGATTTGCGTTCCTAGATACATAATTTTGCATTTGGACACACCAAGACCTAACTTAGCGAGGTGGCTCCATTTACAAAGTGATCCAGCCTGTGCGATTGTTCTGTGTTACTGCCTCTTCCTCATCATCCATACTTACCCACGCCAGCATCGTTGTCACAGCCACAGATAAAATCAGTGACAACACTGTGATGATTTCTACACCACGATGGAAGCGTTGGGCTGTAACTAAGCCTCCACCCCTGCGAACGAACCGTTTGGCTATTTTTGTAACGTCACTTACTTCTTTGGATCTGTCAGTCCATGAGCTTTTAAGCCATTTAACATATATCGAAACTAAGTGAGACTCACTGGTGCGTAGTATGACGTACATCACCAAAGTCTACTCCATCTGCACAACTCATTTTTGCTGAAGCTTCTCAGCTACTCAAGTAATGAAGCTTGGTGTGTTTGCCAAGATCTCTTTTCCTTAAGCCACACTTACCGGCACTAGTTATATTCCTGCCCTTTTATTCTTCATCAAAGAAATCCCATGTTTTCCCTTCCGTTATTTTGCTGAGAACTGGCCTTAACATGATGGGCTGGCTTAGCAGTACCTGACCCATCCTGCTCAGACAAATGGGAACTGGCCCTGGTAGCACCCTTTCTGAAATGGCTCAAGCCTTTTGAGATTCACATTTATTATTGTAAATGGACTGGCCACCTCGTCTGCTGACAAAGGCAGGAAGGAGCATATTTTGAGGCACGTACCTCCCTACATTTTCCCTATACTTGTACTTCTCGATAGGCATTTTCAACTGATTACTGTTCAGTAACAGCTTATGAGGTCTGACGGACTTTTGGTCCGATAGTCTTTCCTTTGTTACGCACACCTTTAAGACTGCAGAGTTATCTGGACCTGCATATTAGATACTATCAATAGAATGGCCGCTTGTCCCTCATCCTTCCTTCACTTTGGGACATATTTTTACAAGGATCCCCCTTCAGCATAACGGTCCCAAATACACTATGCATAAAAAATGCCCTTAGTATGGTTGTAGCTTATACCAGAAAACACCACTTTGGTTGACGTGCTCTACGCCACACTCCTTTCTTCCCGAGTAAATTAATTCTAATAAAGGAACTGACCTTCTTGGAAAACCTATCTATCTCAGCAAAAGCTCACAATTTAAACCTTGAGAGTTGTTTGTAGACTGAAAACTACTTTATTTAATCTTCATGAACTACACATTTTGCTGGTTTTGTCACATGGAAAACAGCAGCACTTACTCCACCACTCCTTTTTCAGCTACTGATAGAAATATACATTTGCTAAAACCTCTTGCTGCTAACATACTACAAATCTTGTTGGGGCAGTTTTAGTGGCGATACAAGCAGCATGAAAACACGAATACTAAATACTCAGGTGCCTGTGCTCTTTTGAAATCCACATTTCTTTTAAATGCATGTAGTCTTTGATACATATCACAGGTTGCTTGAATTAATAGCTGAGATGTTACTAATAAAGATAATTAATTTCTCCTGGATATCACAAATGGTTTAGTGGATAGTAGCACTGCCTCAGAATCACATGTGCAAGTTTCTGTATCTAACTACACCAAACTCCTGTTTCCTGTGTAGTTAGTTTCAATAGTGGACCACTGCCAGCTAAAATGAAAACAAGTTTTTTCCAGACTCTTCCTTTTGGTAAGTTAGTAGCTACTACAGTTACAAAGTAAACCTTTTTACCACTGTTACCAGCAATCTCATTAATCCTCCTTAGTCATTCCTTTTTAATCAAAAGATTGCAGGTAAGTATTGGGGAATGCGCAGCATTATTAATAACTAAACCAGAAAAAGTTATGGAGGACTCTAGATCCTTGGATAAGATGACAGTATTTTCTTCTTATAGACAAGTTTCAAATAGAAGCGGGAAGACAGAAACACTATTCGTAACATTTCCATGAAAATATATTAACAGAAGACTACTCTGGGAGAAATTAGACCCCCCTCACTTCCTTTCCTATCCAGTCTCTACTTTCCCTCCATCACTGTGGCTGCATACAAAAAACAGATCACTTCAGCAAGCTCAGTGTGCTTACTGGACAGTGAAGTAACCTTGATTCAACTCAAAATGACCACACATCACCAGCTGATGGGCTCATCAAGGTGGAAAAACTGCTACTGTTAAGGAAACATGATAATGTAACTTGATGATAAAATAACTCAGTTTTGGAGGGGTGTGATGCTCTTTGTTAACCCCTCCCTCCCCACAGGGTGGGGCAAGAGAAAACGGAAAGAGACTTATCGGTTGGAAAAGTTAAAACAGCTTTAATCTAACTCCAATAATAAGGTATTATCATAATAGGAAAAATAATAATGAAAATATAAATACAAATATATACAAAACCAATATTGAGCTCCCCCCACCGAAGACAATCACGTCACCCAGACGCTGCGGGGCACACCTGGGAAAGTCCCAGACTGTACTCAGCAGCAGGCAGGAGCTGGATTCAGGGATGCACAGATCAGGATCAGAGACAGAAGAATCGGACAGAGTCCTCCTCAGACGCCGGCCATAGAAGAAGAGAGAGTGACCCTCCTGATCCCTCAGCTTTATCCCAAGTATGACGTGTATGGCATGGCGTGGTACTCCCTTTGGTCAATTTTGGGTCACCTGTCCGACCCGCTCCTCCCCATCGCAGGGTCGCAGGTGTGACCACTTCTCTGCTCTTTCAGTTCTGGTGCATAAGAAAGTTAGCAGAAGCAAGCATCGACCTTGGTCTCCATAGGAAAAACTGTAAGCAAGAGCCCTTCTGCATACCATTCCTACTGATGTTCCAGCACTAACTATAAACACTGAGCCTTATCACTGCTAGAAGCAGACACCATCTGGAAAAACATGCAGCTAATTTCAGAGAGTGCAGCTTCTCAGAAGAGACTTAACTAAAAAGTAAAGTTACTGAAAGAAAATTGGTTCTGTCCAGGACAGCTGTAGACCAGGAAGCAAACACATTTTTACATAAAGGCCTTCAAACTGGTCAACACAAAGCTGACGACCCTCGTCTTAGCATCTTCCAACCTAGGGCTCTTAGCAATAGACAAGCAAGAAGTTGAGAAATTTGGCAGTGTTAATTGGCACACTGGTGTTTGCTAAGCACGTTGCCAATACCTGGAAAGAAATCTAAATAAGACAGAAGAAAAAAAGGAAGGAACTGTGACTGAAAATGGCTCTTTACTAATTTTTACAATTTATTCACACATAAACTATCAGTGAGATAGATGCAAACATTATCAGCTATACTGACTTACAGCTGTACCAATTTTTCATTACTTGAAGGACACACTTTTTTAAGGAAACCTAAATGGAACCTGATCATAACATCAGAATAACCAATGTGATAAATTAAGTGTCCAAGTAAGAAATTATCAGCACGTATCTTCAGAATGAACTCCGTGACTGCTAACTATGAGTATAATTTTAAGAGGACATTCAGCAAAAGCCACCTGCTTAATTTGCTTTTGTGAGGGTAAAGTCAGATACAGCATGGTACCTGCTGCTGAGTGACACTAAAACAAGCTCTAGGGAAAGATATAAAGAAACACTGGATCACGGGTAAAATTAAAGTTGGAAGGTAAGGGCCCTGTTCACAGGACTGTGGACAATTGAGCTATAAACTTTTACATACAAGCTACATTCTGTCTCTGGTTTATCAAATCTGACCCAACCTAACCCTTAATTAAGGTCAGAAATCCTATTACAATGTATTTTTACCATTTGCCTACTCCACTGCAAAAAGTGCAAGTTACAAAAACATTTGTGCAAGCAAGTTAACCTATGATGTTACAAAGTGGTGCAAGCACACCTATTGTATCTGCAGTTTTCAAGTGCGTTCTGCCTTTGGACAACTCCGTTAGCCGCGAGAGCAGAAAGGGCTGTGAATATCAGCTGTAAACATGTAAACATGGCTTCCTTTCTGGCAGCACTGCCAATGGGAGTTACCCTGTTCCTGGTCATACCCAGGGTGTTTGTGGCCTACTGGAAACCATAGCGGCTGAGGACAACACTTGGGTGATGGCTGCATCAGGACAAAATGTCTCTCTAATGTCTAATGTACTTAAAATGTGTCTCAAAAGCTGCTGGTATCTGGCTCTTGAGCAGTCAAGAACAAGGGGATAAAGGTGAAATGGTTATACTCAGACAGGGTGAATGGCCATCCAGTCAAGAGGTTAAGATTCAGGCCTTCTCAAAACATCTAGCCTTTCAATGGCATCACAGCTTTTCTCAGGTCTTCCCATGCAACGGCATAGCATTTGGATACGCTGAATCTTTGAGGGTAATCTGCCCTGTATTCTGGACTTCCATTCTCTGTGTGCATGACACATCGAGTAAAACCTCCTTGGAACCAAAGACCTTATAGGCTATCCTGCTGTTTGTTATTTTCTATGCTCTTTATGTTTGCTGGAAAACTTGGCTTAAAAATCGTAGAATCGTTCAAGTTGGAAGGTACCTCTGCACATCATCTGGTCCAACCCTCCTGCTCAGAGCAGGGACAGCTACAGCAGCTTGCTCAAGACTGTGTCCAGTTGGGTTTTGAGTATCTCCAAATACTAAGACTTCACAATCTCTCTGTGAAATTTGTTCCACTGTTTGAGCACATTCATAGTCTTTTTTTTTCTTATGTTTAAATTGAGTTTCTCATGTTTGTGCTATCACCCCTTGTCCTTTCATTCAACACCACTGAGAAGAGTCTGGCCCTGCCATCTTCCCCCATCGATATTTATAGACATGGATAAAGCCCCCTGAACCTTCTCTTCTGCAGGCTGAGCAGTCCCAGCTCTCTCAGCCTCCCCTGGTGCATCAGATGCTCCAGTTCCTTAACCATTTTAATGGCCTAGCTTCTATAAAAGCATTGTATAATACGAGCTATTGAGACACGTTCCAAACAAGGATCTTAGTAATGCATAAACAAAACCAACAAATAGTTTGACCATTTTTTACTTTTCTATATGAGATCTCCCTTGCTGTTGATTATGATTCTACCATCATCCTTCTCTGCTCTTGTTCTTTGGCCTCTTCTGTCCTGGCCAGAATATTTACCTAAGACTATTTTACATTAATATCACATGTACGGTCAAGCTCAGCAATTGTTTTTAAGGCAAATATTTTAGGACCCTCTCCTGTAATACATATGTGTGGGCTGAGTCTACAGAAGTTTAACTACTATTTTCATGGAATTAAATAAAATTAATTCATTTTTGAAATATTATGGTTCCTGTTTTGTTCTCAGTATCGTGGTTAAAATTTGCACGGTGTAGGGTCCACGTTCACCATACGTTATACCAAAATAAACTACAAGCATCACCCAAATTACTTTTTAAGCCTGTGTGTTAAGATAGAAAAGACTAGCGCATAAAATTAAAGCCAAGTCAACGCTGAACCCAAAGTCTCATTTGCAACACAAACAGTGCACGTGTGCTGCTCACGGCCAGATAAGTCACATTTGCATCATTTGATAAGCGCAACAGTCAATTTCCTTCCAATTTACTTAAATGGTAAGAAAGGCACACCAAGTAGCCTCCTCAAGGCCTGACCCCCACCATTACGCAAGAACTCCAACCAAACCTAATCTACCTCCTCGGATCCATGAGGTTACTCATGGTATGTAATTTCTGATGTCTGGAAAACGTTAGGGTGCATCTTTCATGGATCAACATTAATTTTTTTCTTTAAAAAAAAAAAAGTCTGATTAACTTTCGGGACACAGATGCGAAAACGCTGCCAGCCAGGACAGCACGTTATTTCAAATTTCCTGCCGCCCACGAAATGAGATCCCCCCCAACCACCCCACCCTGTACCGGTGCTCCCGAGGGGAGCAGCGGGGGCCCGGCGCGGCGGCAGCCCCGCGCGCAAGTGCCAGGGGCCGCGGCGTCCCGTCACGCGCGGAGGGGCCGCCTTCCGCGTGGAAGCGCGGGCCTCCGGCTGCGCCGGCCGCCGCCGCCCCCC
>VZSC01009880.1:163739-194649 GCA_013398225.1 Steatornis caripensis
CTCTTGGTGCTGGCTTTTCCTCCCCTGCGGCTGTTCCCTCTCCTGCAGAGGCCCCCATCTGAGTGGAAAGAAGTTTCAAAGGGGCGCCCGGAACTGGTTATTTCCCTAATTTAGGTTTCGGTAAGAATTAGCTTAGGTGTCGTCTGATGCGCAACATCCCTGTGAAATCTGGAGAAAATCCTTTTTTTTTTAACCAGTTTCAGCAAATACCCACGCCACTGAACTACAACAAAGAGGAAAAGACTTGAGATCTTTTACAAAATCACAGTGAAAACAGCAGTACTGATTCTCCTGCCAAAACTGAGGGAGATGCAGCAAGAAATAAACAGCTAAATGATTGCACTGTCACATTGGTAACATCGTTTTTATTCTTCCATTTGTTCACCTAGTAATCATGGGGGTTATTTCCAAGACAAGGATTAGATGCTATAGGAGTGTAATTTTTTTTTTTGCCTTTCATGCGTGTGTGATTGAGAGCGTGTGTGTATATCGCGTTCTCCATAAGTGGGTCACGTAGGAGAGTTGTGACACGGCAGTAGTGTAGACTGAACCCACGGTAGTCTCATAACCACAGCAAAGCTTCAGGTAGCTCGGGGCTCTAACCCAACTGGGACATGCAAGGCATGCTGCAATTTTTAATGTGATGTAGCAAGGCACGATGGGAGCTTGGTTATAGTTGTACACTAAGTCATCTTAGCATAGGTAGGGGCAGGGGCTTGGACATGGGGAATTTTGCTGTTTAAGCCTCTCTTTTTCGGGGAAGCGTCAGAGTTTTGCTGCGCAAATACTGGTTTGTGCCCCTGGCTCCAAATAAACGGATGTACTGTTCTTTCCTTAGGAGCAAGCAAGGGAATGTCTTTGTATTGCTTTTTCATAAGGATGGCTTTTCTGAGGTTTCCCCTTTTTCTCTTTTTTCCCATTTTTCTTTTTTTTTTTGCAAGAGCAGAGAAACCGACAGTTTCTATGGCATATTAAATCTCTTAAGTTGCTCTCTCTTAAAACGTGACAGTTGGTCTATTTGTTTCATCTTGCTAGGCCTATTGAGTCAAGGGTTTCTAATGTGACAAGACTAGTGCACTGTCTGCTTTGCTTCTCTTGACTGATTGTACTAAAAATCAGATTTATGGAAAATACCCATTTTGATTTTGTGAGGTTATTTTATTGCTAGTAGCTTAATACCATTTCTTCCATTAATATATAATTTTCTATCTGTCCTTCCACTTGAAAATATTGCCTTGACTTTCATAAAAGCAAAACCAGCCAAGGTTCTAAATAAATAAGTAAAAATCAATTTATAATAATTTCCTTTACAAACGGAATTAGGTGTGTTAAAGAGTTGTATTAATTCTCAATCGATCTGAAGCTGACATAGACCCAAGACAAATAAAAGATTTAGATGTTTAGTTCTTTCCAGAGGTATAAAAACTGGTTTTAGGTGGCTAGGCGTTTTCTGTTGTAGTGGTGGAAGAGCAGTTCCCAAATTACTGAGATTTGAACAAAAAGCCACATAGATTTAGGCATTGAGAAGAAGGACTAAGTGTAAGGGCATGACTGGGCACCTGCTTCTCTTTGAGGGTTTAGGTTCCCAAACTGGAACTGAAAATTGATTGTGTCTGCATCGGTGCCAGAACCTGCTCCTGATGTAAGTGTCGGCTGGGGTATTTTGAAAGAACTGAGGGGACTTTCTGCCCTTTTTGAAATCTTGCAGGAAAATGAACTCATGGAATAGCTTCTTAGCCTTATGGTACCATAGAGCTTAGGGCACTTGCCAAGGAATTTGAAAGTGTTTGTTGTGGTGCTTGCAACAAGAAGTGCTGGTATTTCTCGAGTCACAGAACAGTGTCTTCATCACAAAGCTGGTGGTTGATACAGAACCATGTGGCATACCTTCCTTTGTGCGACTGAATCTTGGGCCCCTGTGCTGGCCCAGTGCTCGGAAGAGCAAGCAGGAAGAAACACAGTATTTTGTCATCTGCTGGTTAGAACGCTCAAAACCTGAGATAATTTAAGGAAATATTTAGGGATTTTCCCCCCCCGTCCCCCCATCTGTGGACAAATGCCTTGATGCTTTGTTGGAGTGTGGATTTTGGTTTAAGCACTTCTATAATTTTAGACAGTTTAATAACATCCTGTTTTAAATGCCTATGTACTCTTCTGGTCCTCTTTCCGCAGCAAATTTCTGTGGATGTGGGGTCTGTGAAGCGCTTTTAAAGTCTTTGTGTTCTGCACAGGGGTAAGAATTTCTGTACATGAATTTGTTGTCTGGGTCTGGCTACAAAAGCACATTATGGGGAACCTTATTTAGAAATAAACTAATACAGTGAAAGGGTAGGGTTTTTCTTCTTCTTCGGAACAAGCGCCAAAGCACAAATCTATGTCCTTTCTTAGACTCAGTCTTGAAAACCCATGTGCCCAGGAAATTTCTTTGGTTTGCATAGCTCATGAGCCTTCGTTTTGCACCTCACCAATACAGAAGAGACCGCACTGTTATGTAGAGTATATTGCTGAAGGTCTGATGGTGGCGGTGTCTGCACCATTGTGAACACCACTGACTCGTTGGTTTTAGCATCTGTCGCCTGGAATCTGGGCAGCAGTGAGAGCAGCAGTGAAGAGATGGCATCAAAGGGCTCGTTCTGGAAGCTGGGAAGTAGTGGGTTGCAGCCTCTGGGGCTCATGGGTGAAGAGGATAGGCAGAAGGACGATGAAGGAGAGCCTCACGCAAAGAGACAGTGAGGAATTTGGGGAGAGGATAGGATAGAGAAAGTACATGCATGAATCATAAGAAGTAGGAATTTGTGGTGGAGTGGTGGTCAAGCAGGTGATGAAAGGAAGCAGAGAAAATGAATGCAAGTTCTGCCAGTAGCTAGTGGTGAACTGGCGCTTCAAGCTGGTTGGGTCTCAGATGATCAGAGGCTGGTATGTATGATAATACGATCCTCAAAAGCACAGGCAGAAACAGCATCTTGACTTTTCCCAGAGAGCTGGACAGTGCTAGCTTCTTATGTGTGTGTTGCCTGACGAGAGAGACAATTTATTTCCGCCAACCCTTAATCCCCCCCACCCTGCCTCCTGCAAGAAAAACCCTCTGAATTGCTGATACAATCTTTGCTACAAATTTATGAGTAGCCTGGCTTTGTGTGAGTGATGGGAGTGTGCTGTAGTACAAGCTAGAGAGATGAAATGAGCGGGTGAGGAGGTGATGAACGCGACATAGGTACAGACACACAAGAAGTTGGAAAAGCAGCAACAGAAAAGAGAAACACTAAAGACACCACCAAAAAGATGGCAAGATGAATAGGGAAGACATTTGTAATAGACTGGCTAGGTGTATACTGAATAGATGGAAGTTAACCAGTTTGGGTATGAATAATGGTTGAGTGACTGAGACCTTGGTATTTTATTCTTGTTTCTGTGGCGTGCCAGAAGTTGATTGCCATCAGTCAAGCTATGCCTTGGGTCTGAGGCTGAGAAATGCTTTTCTTCTGCTCTTGATTCTGAAAAAAGTGTCTGTGTGACGAGCTGTTCCTGTTAATAGTGGGTGCTTCTGACAGAAATGCTTGACAGAATAATTGTGAGGTGATTTATGTCCGGCTGGACACCACAATGATGTGTTAGCACAGCTGTCTTTAAAATATAGAGGCCTTCCACCTGAACATCACACAAATACGGGACCCCTTGGAAAATTATTAGACTGCTGCTGCTTTTCCTCCAGTTCAATTTCTGGCTATATTTCTCCCTCAACTTGTAAAAATACATTTTCTCATATATAAATTCAGTGGTTAGCTGCAAAGAGTTGAGAAAAGTTGAAGGCAGAAAAATAGTGAAGTCTAGAAAATACTTGCTACAGATTGTGGTTATAGGTTTGTGTTTTGGAGTAGTTAATCTTTTCTTTTGTATAGCAGTTTCCCCCATGAAGACTTAATTAATGTAAATGTTAGTTGATGTAATTCAGAAAGGTTATGATTCTTATGGAAACCTTGGGCAGAATCTTCTTGTTTTCTCTGGGTCTTTTGTGAAGGCATCACAAGAATGGGGAGATTTCTGCCTGTCACAGTGGAAAATGGAGGAAGGAGAATCGCATCTTCCACTTGTACAGAAACGTGTAGCAACATTCTCTTGCGTCTTGCTGGTTCTGCACTTAAGAAATGAGTTGGACTAAGTGCAAGGGAGTAGTTTATGTTAGATCACATTTTACCCATCTGGGTTTGCCTGACCCTAAGCAGCAAAATTGAGATTGCAATTTCAGATTTTAGTAAGTATTTTAACTTTGGGGTCTTGTACAGTTTTTTGTTAATGTTGGAAGTTGTTGTTATGAAGAAATGCTGACATTCTTGCTCAAAGAAATTTGATAGAATATACCGTTTGGTAATTTTTGAGAACTGCTAATATTTTTCTGATACAAAAGGAGATGGGTACTTTGTCTTGGGGCAGGTGTTTTTAAAATATCCACACGTCTAGGGTTTGAAAACATATGGTGTTATGTTCTGGAAGCGGTTTATGTTGATAATTTCCATTCCTGAAGTGACATGAGAGTAACTTCCTCCTTGCTGCCTAAGTATGAACACAGGGCACATCAAAAGCGGTGTGCATTTAGAATGATTTTCTGTCTACATTTAACTTACCATATCAAGCTTTATTGATTTGACAACACTGTATTCCCCACCATCCAAAAAAAACCTTGAGTGTGTACTTGTCTAGGCTTTGTCTTAATTTTTTTTCTTCATAAGGTTATAAGGAAATCGTATTTTCATATCCCTTTATCAGCTGCTTCTGTGTCTGTGGAGCTGTGGGATTTTGAGAAATGAGCCTGGAATGTTGGAGCTCACACTCCTCTTTGATTTCAGACCCTGGGTATTTGGTATTCTAGAGTAGTATTTCCGGAATCCCAAACAGAGGTACCCCGAGTGAAATCTGGTCCATCTTAAGAGGTGTTACCTGTTAGCTTCCACGCACCCAAAATTTCCGATTTTCAGTGCGCAGGCAGAGGCAACCTTCATCACGTAATAAGAGTTAAATAACCTTTCTTGTTTACCTTCTACAGACACTGTGACTGATGAGAGTTAAAGGCCATGGATGAAGATGGGCTTGAATTGCAGCCACATGAGCCAAATGCATTTTTTGATCCAACAGGTCTGTCAGGAGATAATACGTAGATAAGAGTATTCCCGTTAGATGCTGTTGACTGTCATTTATTTTGTCTTTGCTTAAAAATGCTGTGCTTCATCAATGCTTTTGTATAGAGTAGTCGCTTTCAATTTTCGGTTGTTTTTATTACTCGGAGCAATATGAATGAGCTACTGTTCTGTCAAGTAATAGTTGTTTGGATATTGGGGGAGAGTCTAAAAATTGGTAACCTTTTCCAGAACAGAAATGTTCTTCATCGTAGTTATGTTAGCACCTACTGCTGACTGACTTGCTTTATCAGCTCCCCATATACCTGCCTATCTTAATTACTCATAGGCTATTATGCCTGCTTTACTAGATTGCAGCATTCTGTAAAAGTTGAAATAAAATAGAAGTAATTTCAGTTATTAACCACTGCATCTGAGTTAGTTTTACAATTTAACTGCTATTTTAATTATGTTTTTCAGGAGCTGATGCAGGACATATGGATGGAGATCAGATTGTTGTGGAAGTACAGGAAACAGTCTTTGTTTCAGATGTAGTCGACTCAGATATAACTGTGCATAATTTTGTTCCTGATGATCCAGATTCTGTAGTAATCCAAGATGTCATTGAGGATGTTGTTATCGAGGATGTTCAGTGCCCAGATATCATGGAGGAGCCAGACGTATCTGAAACTGTCATTATTCCTGAACAAGTGCTGGACACAGACGTAGCCGAAGAGGTTTCTTTGGCTCATTGCACTGTCCCAGATGATGTTTTAGCTTCCGACATAACAGCAGAAGCAATGTCTATACCAGAACATGTACTGACAAGCGAGTCAATGCATGTACCTGAAGTTGGACATGTAGAACATGTAGTTCATGATAATGTTGAAGAAGCAGATATTGTCACTGATACTCTGGGAACAGATGTTGTTTCTGAAGAAGTCTTGGTGGCAGACTGTGCATCAGAGGCAGTCATCGATGCCAATGGAATCCCTGTGGAACATCAAGATGAGAAGGGCAACTGTGAAGATTACCTTATGATTTCCTGTAAGTGTCTGGGTAAAGCCGTTGGAATTCTTATGATATGGGCCTGGGTGGTGCTTGAAGTGTCTGAGGGAGGGCTTACGACAGTACCGAAGCCAGATTTTCTGTATTATTTAATGAAATGCAGATCTCACAAATGTACTCAAATGGGGGTATTTTTAGGAACATGTGCCAGCTAAAAATTCTGGTGAAGCTAATGGAGAGAAATAGTGGCAATTGCGTGTCTGATTATAAATTATTTCTGTAATGATTTATAGCATAAGAACAAAAGAGTAAGAATTCCAGTAAACTAAATGCCATATACTTAGTAAGAACTGGAAGAACACAAATGTGACATTGTTTGAAAATGCATGTATATGCAGGTTACTAAGATTACTGCCAAGGCATTAAGAAAACAAAAATGATTTAATGGAAAAGGCACAGTAAAAAAACTCTGGTTTTTGGAAGTCCAAATGACAATTTGTTATCCTTGTCTTGTTTTAAGTAAGCCCCCGCCCCTTCCACCTCATTTGTAGTTAGATACAGTCGACAGTATGGTTTCCTTTACTGTTAGAATGTGTTTTGTTCTCTTGATTAAGCAAAGGACAGAGGTATGCTGCCAACAAAAAGAGTAGCAATTGCTGCTGGTAGCTGAGAAGCAACTGTGAATATCTTAATCTCCCTTAAGAACAGTGGCACAATCCAAAAGACTTAAAGTGGAGGCTGGAGAAAAACAGAGCATATCATCAATCCTTTTTCTACTGAGGATATCAGTTTGTGGGAACTAGACTATTACTCTAAGTATATTACTTATTGTAATGCTTAATCAGTGCAGCACCTAGGAACATCAGAGTGTCGCAGCTGAACATTTGTTTGTTGTAGAAATAGAAAAGCTTTGTTAGGCTGGTTTGTTTAATAGCCATTTCAGGCACTTCAATTTTGTCTGACATTAAATGACTCCATTGATGAGGCATACTTCATGCTGTGCTTCAGTTACCTGTTTTTTTCTTTTCTTTTTTCTTTGTGTTTTTTTTTTTCCTTTTTATTTTTCCTTTGGACACTTTTTTAAATGTATAATAACTTGTTTTAATTTTATATTCTGTACTTACGGATTTTAATGTTGCTTCTCCTTACCTAGGATCACTGCATTTCTTAATTTATCATCTCTTGAGTTCCTTGAGTAACCTTGTGCAGCCATGTTTTGAGTTTATATGAGGTACAGTTAATTCTCTATTATCTGGGAAAACAATGAAATGGGATAATGCAAAATATGGATAACAAAATATTGTAAAATTAAGCTGCAAGATCGTACTGAGGTGAAATAGATCAGGGATGCTGCTCTCTGAATTAGTATTTATCCAAACTAATAAATGCTGTCTGTACATTACAGTACAGATAAAACTTCCTGATTGTGGACCCGAGTTAGATCAGATGAAAGCAGCTAAAATGCTTCTGCACCTGCAGCATAGTTAGGCAACAAAGTGGATAATCCAACTATGGATAATTGAGGCCTGACTGTGTAAAGACTCTGGTGGTGATCTTGACCTGTTTCTTGTCCCTGACTGTAGCTCTCTAAGACGCTGTTGCTCCTGCCTCTCTGCTCACCTTTCCCCTGCAGGCTGTCCTCCTGCGGCATGGGCAGCAGAGTGAGGCCTCTGGGGATGCTGTCAGAGGAACACTTTGCAAACTGTGTCTGTGTGAATTCAAGTGAGAGGAGTGGATAGATGGTGTCCCATTCAACCATTGCCAGTGGCTGAATGAGGGCAGAATGGCTTGGTGGATGCTGTATTGCTGCAGTACCCACCCAGCTAGGGAGTGGTCTTAGATGTACCTGTTGGCAACAGGTGGTAACTGGCAGAAAATACAGGAGTTGTTCAGTTGTGCTGAGATATTCTCCATTTTCAGTCATGTACTTCTGCATTTTCATGCTCTATTTAATATTAAATGCCTCTTGATAGCCTTGCAGCTACTTTGTTTAGATTCAGAACCTTAAATAAGCCAGCATCTAAAGCAATTGTTAGGCTACAAAACATGCATCCTTTCTCTTGGTGTTTAAAATGTTGGGTATGTTCTACGGTTCATTTTAAAGGGAAGTTCCCTATTACCACCTGCTGTGCTTAAAGCCTGCATAACAAGTTCTTCTGGTTGTGTAGTCAGAGGGTAGTGCTTTTCAGCCAGGTAAAGACTATCTTGGCAAGTCTCTTCGTTGTATGGAAAACATTATTTGAATTCATTTCCTTTTTTTTTTTTTTACATCGGCAGTGTATGTGTTTGTTGATCTGTTCACTGTGTCAGTTCTTCAGTTGAACTTAGGTGGTTTTTAAAACATAGTAACATCAGCCTACTTTTTGGTTTTTTTCATCCTAACCGATAAATTCGTGCTTCACCCTGAACTGCTGAGGCAGATGTTGGAATGTAATTTTGCCTGCCATTACGGTAGCCAAATGTTTCCCAGATCTGGGAGCTAGACTGTGTTCTTCAGGATGCTTTTGCCTGTGTTCTTTTATCTAGCCGCTTGCAAAGCAGGCATGACAATTTGCGTTCTTTCTGTTGTAGGTTTCTCAGTCTGTGTTCTTTAGTGGAAGTTATTGGCAAAATCTTTTTGCTGTCTTCTTCCTATCTTGTGGCTCTCTCTAAGTGTTTCCATTTTTGTTCCTAATGAACTGAGTCTACATAGATTTTCTTAAAATAAGATAATTTTCTTAGGTTATCCTGAAATTACCTGTTTTGAAATGACTAATCTATGCATACTTTTTTTAATGTTTCTACCTTCTTTCTTGTTTTCAGGCTGGTTTGTCTTTTCAAAGAGTATAGTCCCTATGGGTTTCATTCTGTGGCTTTGCTTCAATAAACTCAGTATTTTAATATTTCTTTTCCCATTTAGATTTGATTTAGCTTCCTCATTGGTATGCCTTTTTTTCATTTCCAAGATAATGTTTCTTGGCACAGCCTATATTATCACTTACCTTTTGATGTACTCACTTTTTTTCTTGGATACTTTGTCTTTGCCCTCAAGCTTCATTTTTGGTCCATGGTAGATTTGGGGCAGTTAACAGCAGAGCAGATTCAGGTAGTCATTCAATAAAGAATGCAAACTGCTACTAGTTAGTAGCTTGAAGAGGATTCAAGGAGGTTTGATAAATCAGTTTTTCTTTCACATATGCCATAACAAGCCATTTCATGAGTTTGGTGAGGAAAGGATAAATTGTGTTCAGACTCATGCTGGTACTTACTTAGTAGCACATTTTAAGGCTTGGAAAATCATTTCTCTGTAAGTGAAACAGTAATGGTGAGATTAGCTAGTGTTTGTCAAAACAACAAAAAAAACCAACCCCAGCATTTACTAACCAAGAAAAGTTGTGCCTTACACCTGGCTCTAAGATGGAAATTCAGATTTTTGCTTGTCTGATTTTATTTGATTTGGCAAACTAAGACATCCTCTGGCATGAGCTTGTTCCATAAGACAACAAGTTGTACTCTGATGTACTCGTATTTTAATTGCAGTAAAAATGGTGAGGCATGAAGGAGATTTCACGAGGGGAGTCTAAAGAGGGGGAAGGGTAGCCTCACAAAGTTCCAGCTGCAGTTTTAGGAAGTTATATGTTTGCAAATGCAGGGGCTGTGTTGTGTCCATCAATATCCCTGTTTAGCTCCGAGTTAGACATGTCTTTTGTTTGTTGTATCTGAATGAACACTTTTGATTACAGGAGTCAGAACCCAGGGTACTCAAAGAGAGAACAATGACTGCATCTTTTCATAGGTCTAGGTGAAACCTGTCCTTTCCCATCCTTGTTGGATGTTTAAGTTGAAAGCAATGGATCTGATCGACAAAGCCATAAAGTTCATGCCTTCCTTAGGGCCATCCAGTAGACTCCTAGTCAAGACAACAAAATGCTTTTATTTGCTTTTTTAGCATAAATACGTACCTCCCTCTTTTTCCCTGGAGGTTCCTGAAGGTGCAAGAAATCACATTATTCTTTCTGTGAGATAGAACGTGTTGCCGCGCTTCTGCCACTGGAATGGCACCAACAGTTGTTGTAGCCGAAGCTGCTCAGGAGGTCATGGTGAGAGGTGAGGAAGAGTTCTCTTGGGCTGAGTAATGCCTCAGAGCTTAGTCTGGGTTGTGAGCTGGGGAGAGCAGGATGAGAAGGAGGAGTGTTAGATACCAGTTTGGAGCTCAGGAAGTTCTCTGCTAGATTGCTGCCCCGAGGGGAGCTTCAGACACGTAGGGTATACTGTTGCTCATGTGTAATGGCAGTGGCATTAAAATGAAAACAGAGCAGGTTTCTGGTTTTGCACAGGTCAGGAAACCTGCTTTGCCATTTAAGAAATAACTGGATGGTAGAAATAACTTCTTCAGTGGACTAGGAATTCTCTGCTATCAAGTGAAGTAAAAGTAAAATGTTTCTATCAGATAACTTAAAATCTGTCTGGGAAGAGAAAACAGAATAGTTAGCAGTGGCCGTTTTCATTAAGAATGGTTGAATAGGGCTGTTTATTTTGTAAGCAGGCAAGTATCTCATGGTAATGCATTTTTTCAGCAGCAAACAGAATCATTAGGGAGCATGAAGGCTGTCAAAATATATGATTCTTGTAAATTGCTCCAAAGACAGATTTTAAGATGGTTAAACTGGTGTAGAGACAGACTTTTTTTCTTAGAATGTTTCTAAGAATTGTTTCAATGTGTTATTTAGCAATGAGCAGTGTGCACTTGAAAAAGATGGAAAGTTTCGTAGTGCTTAAGTGAATTTTATCCTTTACAATCATTTTATTTTCCTCATTTAATCCCATATAAAGGAGAAACGGTAGGAAAGAAGAAATGTAAAAGCTTATGGAAACCATTAAAAAAATACAGACAGTTGCTGTTATTTGTATTTTTCTAGTTAGGAGTAAAAGACTGCAAGGCTACAAAGTCTGTATCTGCTGATCCATTAAATACTGGATATAAAAAAACTAAAAACAACTTACAGGGTTAAACAAAAGATGTATGGTTTAAGCAAATGCAGAATGCAGAATCTTGGGCTAGCGTTTATGCTCGTGTGGGGGGAAACTGACCTCGGCTGGGTTTTAAATGTTGTTTTTATTATCAATGCACAGGAGCCTCCTTCTGTCCCAAATATGTCATTGGACATATTTTAATAGGATCATAAAGATACAGGAGATTTTTTTGGACTGGTTGGACATTCAGTTTATGACATTATGTATTTTTTTTTATTAGATGTAATATTTTCTGGGAGACATGCTGTCATCATGATAGAACACATTAAACAAGCAATCTGTTGTTAATGTAGCCTGCATATTTTATTTTTTGCTTTACTTTTTATTCCTTTTTTTATCTCTTGTTCTCTTTCTGTCAATTTCCTTGTAATGTAAATGATAACTGGACAGGCTTTAAATATGCTAGGTCTTTCGTGTTAGGTGGCACCTTTCTCATCTGTGCTTTTAACCAAAAATCAAAGCATTATCTTTATATGGAAGCAATTACTGCAACATTGGAGAAGCACATACTTTTTTTAGCTGTTTCTTACAGCTCGTAGTATGCAAAGAGCAGGCTGCTCTAATCGGTGAAGTCTGTGAAGAACATCAGCAAACCAGCCATAGAATGCATTCTTGCAATTTACGTAAAATACTGTTGTGTCTAACAATTTTTCTCTTTTTTTTTAACTTGGAGGATTAGTCTGAATCCACTTGTTTACTGAACTAAAGCTACTAGCTAGTAGAGAGAAAAACCCCATACATTTAAAGCTTTTAGTGTTCAGTTAATATCTAATTAAATGGAGGCACAAGGTATGACAGCATTGGAATAATGCTAGTCTGAACTTTTTCCTAGCATGTGACTTGTGATTAGTTTAATAACTGCCCAGTGTCTCTACTTAAAAGGAAGTGGTCTTTTACAAGCTTAACTAATGCTTTTAATTACCCTGGGGTTTTGGGCTGTTTTTTTTTTTTTTTTGTAATTTCAAAGAGGAACAATGTGAGAGAAGATCAGTCATGCATGATACTTGTGGGATCTCTTGATGGGCTGTGCATTCGAATGAAAAATTCAAACGTTATCAGAGTTCCAACTTCAAACATTGATCAGTCAGGTATTTATGAGTATGATTTTCTCTGATTGTGAGGCTGAGCTATGTGGACAATGCAGAAACATAAGGAAAGCGTGAAATAGAAATCAAATTTCATAAATGCTACCAGAGCATCAGTGAATCGGTATAGATAAATGCCTATGTAGCCATAGGACAAAATACCATGGACATGGTGCTTTGTGTGGTAGATACCCATTCTCTTTCACCTTGTTTGTCTCTTCTTCTGATTTTAATCTTTTTTCTACCTTTTTCCTTCCACCCTGCTTTTCTTCCTGTTACCCATTTGCTGCTATACTGCAAATACTATTACTTTCCAAGCCCTTCAGGGACTTTAGTTTTTCAAGTATTACCACCTGTCAGGAGTGAATTTTTTTCCTTTTGGATGAGAAAAGTTGTCCTAATGTTGCTGCACATCAGCTTCCTTGCAGTTTAATGGCACTGTTAAAATATATCTAAACTAGTTCATTTCGAAAGCACTTGAATGTACAGGGAAATCAGGGGTAAACAAACTCTAAATTGTATAACAATTTTTTTAAGTCATTTTGTTTAAAAGATGACTTTGAACTAGAGAACTTACTTCAAAGAATGAGTGGAGCATATTTTTAAGATCTAGAGTTCTTCCATGGTCTGTGTGTTATCAATGGATGCTTCCATATATGTATGGAAGTAAAACCCACTGTTTTAGTTAAAGGAAACCAGCCTGTTTCACATTGGTGCATGGCACATAGATTTGTTGTCTGTTTGATTGCTTGAGCCATAATTTTCCTTCCTTGAGTGTGTTCCAGCATCAGTTGAGCTTGGAGGCAGGGTTCCCCTTTGGCTTCAGCAGTGTAAAATCATTCTACGCTGACGTGAAAGCCTTCCAAGTACACGTGCGTGACACTGGAAACAGCCAAGTTAAAAGGAGAACGACTACATAAATCTAGTGTAGGAACGAAAGCAAGTTTTCTTTTTGTCAGAGTTCCAGTGATGTTTGGTGTTTCATGCATATGCCAAAGAATTTGCAAGTCTGCTCAATAACTGAATATACGTACTGTGGAGCTACATCATTAACGCGATTCAGAAGAACATCTTAAGGCTTTTACTTTTTAAATGCTTTGGGGTTTCAGCTAGATGATGTTATGTTGTCCCATGACACAAGATCATTTTTTAAGCATCGTGCTGCTGGAAATGTTCTGTAAGGTGGCCGTTGATAATGAACTCGGCAAAAGAGTATTTAATGTTTTTTCTGCTGCTCTTTTGGTGAGGAGAGACTAATTTATTTTAGTGCTTCATAATTTAATGTTATTCGTATTTCTTTGTGAATAATGATGCCTGGTTGAGAAATTGTACTTAAATACAGTTGTGTTTGATACATGAGACAGAACATGTGCTGGTTTATCTAATGTAAAGGGTGATTTATTGACTTCATGGCAGGAAAATAATAGTAATAATGTTTTGAGGGGTTTTTTAAAAGTAGATCTTAAAGTAAATGGAAGGGTTGCAGTTACTGAGTAGTAAAGCTATGATTTAGTTATGAGGGTAGTTTAAAGACTGCCAGTAAAATGAGCATACTTTACTAAGTATTTTGTATGTGCTAGGCACAGTAGTTAAAAATTCTACAGAATTTATGGGACTGTTCTTACACTTCCTTTAGTATAAATTTCATGTCTTGTTGTCATGAATTGAAGTTACACATGGCTCTCAGGGAGCCATATCAGCTGCCAAAAGTGACTTTCTGAACAATAAAGTCACAAATTGCAAAAGTATGGCATCGCGTTAAGAATTCTTAAATAATTTCAGCATTCTAGAAACTTCTGGGGCTTCTGAAAGTGGGAGATTCTCCAAAGGTCTTGAGGTGCTGGATTTTTTTTTTTTTTTCTGAACACATGTTTAGCATTTTTTTCTTGAAAACCCACACTCAGTAAAGTAAGATGGTTTGTGTGTGTGCGTGCACGTGCTTGTGTAGAAGTATGTCTTAAAAGTCAGAAACGGATTCCTCATAAAGCTGGCTGTTAGCCATGTTTACGTGGGAGGCCTGGGCAAGTTATGGCAATTCAAACTGAAGCATGGCGTCTGTGTGCTTGTGAAAGGAAGAGAGCAGAATTTGAGACTATGGTGAGGAGAGTATATAGGGCTACAGCATAAAATCCAGTGCCAAGTCCCTTTCAGCAAGGGACCATGAACAATCAGTCAAATAGGTTCAGCAGTGCTGGAGCACCGGGGCAGCGCTTAGACGCTGTGCTCGATCCCTCAGCTGTTGAGTGGATGAGAAAAATGGAGGTTTTTCTTCCTGTAGTTTTCATTTAGGTTTCCTCCCTAATTCCTAGTCAGTTGAAGAAGCAGCAGTAACACCACTCTGCAAGGAACCAGGTCTGACTGGCAGCGATAGTACCTCTTGCATTAGAGACAGCGTTGAGCAACAGATCATGCTTTTGGAAAAAAAAAAAAGTTAATAGCTTATTAATTGTGAAGCAGAAAACAGTTAAAACTGAGAATAAATGAAATTATGCCACGGAGTAAGTACTAACATGTAGTTTCTTCCTACCATCATCTTACTGCAGATCATTATTTCCCTATTAGTGTTGCTTGGTGTGGTGCTCATGCTTCTTTCTAGTCATATCACTGCAGCACTGCTGCAGTTCCTCCTTAACTAGATGATACGGCTTGAATTTATTTCTGTGTTTATTGTCGGTGTTTTCAAGGATATGAAAAAAATATTTATGGGTAGGTTCTTTATCACAACGTAATCTTAAAACTGCTTCCAAATTTGAGTAATAAAGTAATAGTCTTTAATATATGTCTGTCTGTATATGACTGGATAATTGTAATAACTTGTTTTTGTAGTGGATGATGCTGGTAAGATAGAACACGAAGGTTCTGCTGAAATTACCATGGAAGCAGAGTCAGAAAGTGGCTCTTGTAAAGTGGATGGCATTTGTCCGGAAGTCATCAAGGTCTATATATTCAAAGCAGATCCTGGAGAAGATGATTTAGGTAAAATATGCTCATTTTAGAATACTCGAACCTGACATTTGACATTTTGCGTAATCAGAGACTCTGGTTTCTCTCAAGTCATCTGTAAAGAGCTGTGGATCTAACGTTTAAGAGTTACAAACTTTGCGTTTTCTGTGGTTTAGCATAGAATATGAACAAAGTGTATTTAAAATGTTCTGCTCTGGTCTTCCTAATTAGGGGGCACAGTAGACATTGTGGAGAGCGAGCCAGAGAATGACCATGCAGTTGAATTACTTGATCAAAATAGCAGTATTCGTATTCCAAGAGAGAAAATGGTTTACATGACTGTAAATGATTCTCAGCATGAAGATGAAGACCTAAGTAAGTAGGTGGCTTTCATTTGGGAGCAGGGATTTTCACGTTCAGCAGTGCAGTGTTCCAATTAATTTTGTCTTGACTTCTTTTCTCTTAGATGTTGCAGAAATAGCTGATGAGGTTTATATGGAAGTGATTGTAGGAGAGGAGGATGCAGCAGTGGCCCATGAACAGCAAATTGATGACACTGAGATTAAAACTTTCATGCCCATAGCTTGGGCAGCAGCTTATGGTAGGTAATACTCCAAGAATTCTTCCTGGTGATGCTGCCTTTAGCAAAACGTTGGGGATTGTTTTTTGGAGGGTAGTGGAGTATGTGTGCTTTTGTGTTTGTTTTTAAGGTTTTAGTTTAAGAATGGTTTCTTGGCATAACGAGCCTTAAAATTAGAAGAAGAGAGAAACTGTAAGGCAGACTTCTTATTCCTATTTTAACAGGCGTTTTCTTTCAAATTTTCATGATGTGGAAGGGGAAGTACACGAGCTTTCAGATGAAAAATTACATCTCAAGTACATCAGTCCTTCACGATTTTAGGACACAGTAAGGCCTGGCTTGCGAATAGAACTGAGTGTTGTTATTTTTTGGTGGAAAGAAAGCAGAACAGTGAAAAGCAATGCTGACCTCTAGCTTGATTTAAATGCTTTCTGGAAGGAACACATAAATATGTGATTTCACTAATGGAAATAACTGATTGATTAACAAAAAAGAAGCTGAAGGGAGACATCTTAAACTATAGAGGAACCTCGAGAATATTTCTAGCATGCAGAACCACATTTCTTGAACATCAGTCTTTTGAGCACCAACTGGTGCACAAACCGATTTCCAAAACATATGTAAGCTGGAAGTCCAAAATCTCATCTTAGAAGTGTTTCCGTATTGCCCCGTTCTCCTTCTAAACATGGTTTGAGTAAATGAAGCAGAAGAAATACTGGAGTAGAGGACAAAGCTTAGGTTACATGTCTGCGTGATGTGGACTGTGGTCATGGTGCCAGGAAACAAATGGCAGGGAAGTGCTGAAAACGCGATGGGAGCTGGAATCATGGACATAAGCCAAGGGAGGGCAAGATTTCAGGGAACAGCGTCTGTTAAAGTTGCTTAGGAGATGGATGGTAGTGAACCCAGAGCCTTATCTTTGGCCATATACTGGTGAGCACAGTTTCAGTGGAGAGGAAAGGACAGAAGCCATGTTGAGCGGGAATTAAAAATGAAATTAAGTGAACTCAAAAAAACAGTTGTAGGCTGAACATTCGGTGATTTTGGAGAAGGAGGACGAAATTTAGCAGAGAACAGAGAGATGGAATTGAAAGGAGAGTTTAAGGATGTGGGAAACAGTGGAGTCATTGCATTGTCAGCAGTAAGCAGCCTAATATGCGAGGTGAGAGGTGGCGGGGAAGGGAAGAAATAATGAAACACGAAGGCATGCAAATGGCAGAGGTTTGTCATCTGCAGTTCTTGGAACTCTTCTCCACTTAAAGAGGGTTTAAGAGCTGATAACAATGGCATCCTAAAAAAGTTAAATTTGTTTTGTTGCTGTATTGTAGCAAATGCCAGTCCCACTGTGCTTTACATTCGAGAAAGTTTTTGCAGTTTTATTCTAGTATTAGAAGATATTTGGGGCCCGTTTTGTGTTATACTCTAGAAGGATTCTTCATGCACCCATTGCAAACTTTCTACGTGTAAGATGTGAAACGGGTTTTTGTTTTCAGCATTTGTCACTTGCCACATTTGCTGTTCAGTGCTTGAGCTAGCATACAGATCGAAATCTTCAAGCTCTGAGTTCCTGGTTGTTGAGTTGCATCCTGAGATGCCTGTTCCTGGCTCTGAGTCATCTTACGTTAATAATGAATATTCATTCTCAGCAGTCTACAGAGGGAACAGCTATTGAGCATCTTGCACTTTCTTCCACTTCAATCTTCCTCTCTTATTTGTGTGCTTCGCCTTCACTGGGAACTGTTGCCTTCTTTTGATTCAAGTAAATACTTAACCACAAAATTTATTATTAAAATTTACTTACGCCTTTAAGTCGCCAACGTTAAACTGATTGCCAATAAATGCCTTCCTGAATATATAGATATATTTACTTGTAACTTTCATGTTTGTTTTACATCCAGTGGTACCATTTGTGCGTATTAAACACGAAGCTCTGTGAGGCAAAGATTGTTTCCTTCTTTCTATTATACAATACTGAGCATGCTCTTTGTTCCCAGTAGAAAGAATTTGTAAGTGTTAAAGCATCAGATATGCGAATAGTAAGTAGTGTACTTTGTGTGCAAGTTTATGGGCTGTTCAGAACGATTCTGTGATCCCAGTTCCAGTTCCGAAGCTTGGTGCGTGAGAAACTTCAGTCAGGTGAATTCATAGAATCATAGAATGGTAGGGGTTGGAAGGGACCTCTAGAGATCATCCAGTCCAACCCCCCTGCTAAAGCAGGTTAGCCTAGAGCAGGGTGCACAGGAATGCATCCAGGCGGGTTTTGAATCTCTCCAGAGAAGGAGACTCCACAACCTCTCTGGGCAGCCTGTTCCAGTGCTCTGTCACCCTCACAGTAAAGAAGTTCCTCCTCATGTTCAGGTGGAACTTCCTGAGTTCCAGTTTATTCAGATGTCCAGACGTGAATGGGAGCTCACACATCAACGTATTTCAGGACTGAGAAGAAAATGGGGCACACAAAATAATATGACACACTATTGTTTACTGATGTTAAACATTTTGGGCATAATTAGCACCCCAAGAAATGCAAAAACCACCCCATTTATAGACCTCTTTGTGAAATGGAAAACCATAAATTCCTGTAAATTGTGGACCCCTGTAAAAGTAGTTTAACAAAGCCAATGCTACCAGGTTCATAATACCAAAGTAATTCATGAGTTACATACAGAGAAGTTTTGCAGCTCATCCTGTACTTTATTATGGTTCGATTAAATGTCCGGATAATAGTTTATAATTTCTTTTTTTTATCATTGTAGAGTTTGTTGCACGAATAATCTGTAGAGTGATGACAGTAGGTAACTTTTTAACTTGTCTTGTTAGGTAATAATAACGATGGCATTGAGAGTCGGAATGGCACTGCAAGTGCTCTTTTGCACATAGATGAGTCTGCTGGACTTGGGAGACTGGCTAAGCAAAAACCAAAGAAAAAAAGGAGACCTGAGTCCAGGCAGTATCAAACAGGTGAGTATCTGGTGGCTGGCTATACTGTCGTTCGTCTAGGTGCTTGGCCATGAACAGATGTACTTTGCTGGTAGAGTGTGCAGTGTCTTGTGAAAAACAGTGATTATTTTGGGAATTATTTCACTGACAACACTTTTCCTCATAAATGAGTGCGTATTTTATTTTAAAGTTTTTAAATACATAGCTGGTTTGGATTGTGGGGGGTGTTTTAAAGGAAACCATCTCTGATATAGGAAAAATCAGTGTCGTAGCAGAAGGTTAAAACCCCATATACTTAACCACCACACCAATTTTAATGTAACTTTATAAAGGTGATGTTAGATAAACAGTGTTCTGTAATGGTACTTTTAAAAAACTCTTTTTGTCTTTTTTGAAAATATATAGAACAGTACATTTCATTGTATCAGCTCAGTAAGCAACTGGAAAATCTGAAGATTATGTGTTGCAGTAGGTAGTGTAACTTGTATACGTTTTTCTGTTTTAACTGTGAAATAAATTGCCTTGATGTTCACGCCAATGCTCTTACTTGCATCTGTGAGAACAGATGTGCTGTTTTGGCATTATTTGGTTTCTGCTGTTACTGTGGTGTGGTCTGAACTATTTGTTTGGTCTGATGAAGTTGAAAAGGCACACGACTGTTTCTGTAGTAGCCTTGCCTTAAATGATAGTAAAAGTTTCTTTCCAAATTGTGACTTAACTGTAGGAGTTCTGTTTTGTCTAGCGCTGAATTAGTAAACCAGGCAAATTTCAATCTTAAGTTTGCTTTTTCTATTTGCTGCTACCTAGTTGGTTCTCCTTCTAAAACGTTTTTGGAAAAGAGAGCTTTTTAGCATGCCCAGACGAATTCAGGGTAAACAAATTGGGCTGATGGATGAGCGCAAGTAAGTTCCAAAGCTTTGAGGTGTCCCTATGTGAAATGTTTTCTCATTGATTCCTGATTGATACCTCCTCAGATTGTAACTGTGACAGATGGCACAAGAAGGAGGTGTTAGTTTGGGGACATGTGAACTGTAGTCAGCGGTAGGTGATTAAATTGCCAGATTAAACTTTATCTACAGATTTGTGGAAAGTCAAAAGAAGATCATGTGCTATGCTTACTGTGTAATACTCAGTTTAACAAGTTGGCTGCCGTTCTTTGCACCAGCGTCGGTTTCTGCATGTATTTAATGTGTGAACTCGGTCAGAGTTCTTCAGAGTAGAATTATTTGAGGTGAAGAGCAGCTGAGTGATGCTTTGGTTGTCTCTGTCTGAAAACACTATATTACCTTTCTCTTGATAATACAATGAATGAAAGTTGTAATGCCCTCAGTTTCTTCTCTGTAACCCAATAACGAGCTTGTTTATTATATAATATAGTGTATGTGTCCGACTTTGATCTTATTTAACAATTCAGCTTATTGTTAAGGTTGAGATACGGCATTTATTAAAGTGTGATATTGTTGTACGATACTGACGAGGGGTTTTTTGTTGTTTTTCAGCAATAATCATTGGCCCTGATGGTCATCCGTTGACAGTCTACCCCTGCATGATTTGTGGAAAGAAATTTAAATCCAGAGGTTTCTTGAAAAGGCACATGAAAAACCACCCGGAGCACCTTCTTACTAAGAAGAAGTACAGATGCACAGACTGTGATTACACTACGAATAAAAAAATAAGTTTACATAACCACTTGGAGAGTCATAAGCTGACCAACAAAACAGAAAAGCTTATTGAGTGCGATGAGTGTGGGAAAAGCTTCTCTCATGCAGGAACTTTGTTTACTCACAAGATGGTGCACAGGGACAAAGGAGTTAATAAAATGCACAAGTGCAAATTCTGCGATTATGAGACAGCGGAACAGGGATTACTGAGTCATCACCTTTTAGCTGTCCACAGCAAGAACTTTCCTCATATTTGCGTGGAGTGTGGCAAAGGATTTCGCCATCCGTCAGAGCTCAAGAAGCACATGCGAATCCACACTGGTGAAAAACCGTACCAGTGCCAATATTGTGAATACCGGTCTGCCGACTCTTCTAACTTGAAAACTCACGTAAAGACTAAACACAGTAAGGAAACGCCACTCAAGTGCGATATTTGTTTCCAGACTTTTTCAGATACCAAAGAGCTACAGCAGCATACGCTTATGCATCAAGAAAGTAAAACACATCAGTGTTTGCATTGTGACCATAAGAGCTCAAACTCGAGTGATCTGAAACGACACATAATTTCAGTCCACACAAAAGACTATCCTCACAAGTGTGATATGTGTGATAAAGGCTTTCACAGGCCTTCAGAACTGAAAAAACATGTGGCGGCTCACAAGGGTAAAAAATTGCACCAATGCAGACATTGTGACTTTAAGATTGCAGATCCCTTCATTCTCAGTCGCCACATACTCTCAGTTCACACAAAGGATCTTCCATTCAGGTGCAAGAGATGTAGAAAGGGCTTTAGGCAACAGAATGAGCTGAAAAAACACATGAAAACACACAGTGGCAGGAAAGTTTATCAATGTGAGTACTGTGAGTATAGCACTACAGACGCCTCAGGCTTCAAACGGCATGTTATTTCCATTCATACAAAAGACTACCCTCACCGTTGTGAGTATTGCAAGAAAGGTTTCCGAAGGCCTTCAGAGAAGAACCAGCACATTATGCGGCATCATAAAGATGTTGGGCTGCCTTAAAGTCACTTTCACGGACTTATGGCTGGAATTATAAAGGAGTTTTGCCTTTCAGGCAGTTAGCTTATTTTAAAGCCAATCACCTGCGATCACACACAAAAAAAAAAACCCAACAAAAAACCCCATACTGTGCATTTGATTTGTTGCTGTATAAAAATAGGATTATTGCTTCTAGTTGACTTTTATACCTTTTGTTCAATAGTGTGTTCTGAATTCTATTCAGTTTGTTTAATAAATGAAGAAAAGATGGCAACAATAAAGTTGCATTTAAGAAAGTAAACCCCGTCTCTTACTGAATTTTTCAACCGTAATAGTTTATTTAAGTATGTTTATCTTACTGACCTCGTTGATACTCGCAGTGTCCATGTTAATGCAGTTTTGTCGTGAATTTTAAGAATATGAAATTTCTCTTGCTAAAATTGTCAGAGGTGTGTATACGATGGGCAATTGTGATGTTGAAGATGAAGTCACTCGGGCCCACCTGATTGTCTTGTTTTGACTATACAGACTTTGTGGCAGGTTAACTATTTTCCATTTGAGGAGTTACACATCTGACTTTGTTGCGGAAAACTATTCTGAGTTTTAATTCAGGTTTCAGAGAGAAAAAATTTTAAAAAAAGGTTTGGGGCATTTGTTGTCGGATTTCGAAGTTTGGCGGATTTCGAAGTATGCTCAAATGTTATGTTTATTGTTCTGTGCTTCTTTGTCTTTGAAAGGTTTTGCGTGTTCCAAATGAGTTGGGTCTTTTCCTATTTACTGCTGTCTTAATGTTGGAAACGTAAAATGCCATTGTTCCATTTGCAGAGTTAATAGATCACAACCGTCTGTACGTGCTGGTAAACGTACCTCGAACTTAATGCTTTTATGTATATTAGTATTTCTTTGAAAGAACAGTTTGTGGTTCAAGACACATTTTTGTTGTGAGTTGTTTCAGAATAAAACTTAAGACCAAGAGGTGCCTCGATTTTGGAAACAAGATATTTACAGTGAGAGCTTCAGAGGGGGATGGAGTGGAGCAGATGCGTTCATAAGGAGTAGAGGTGTTTTTAATGTAGATATCCTTAATAAGACAAGTAGCTTGGGATAGTCACAGAACTGTTTTGAAAGTGAATGTTTTTCCTGAGCCATTCACAGCTGTGTTAAGCCGCTATTATTAATTAGTACGGTATCCAGAATTAACCCAGTTCTTTTAATCTGTTTATAAACAGCTGGGAGAGCATTACAATTATTATATGCAATTTTGCCACCTGAAAACTATTATAAAATAGCGCCATATCATTTGCTAATTGCAGCATAAAAGTACCAAGCATGGAGTCGTGTACCTCAACAACAACTGTGGAGCAAAAACCCCAAACCATTTAATTACGCTCCAGGCTTTAGGACCAGGCCCCGCTCCCTTTGCTCAAATTCCCGCCAAAGCCACTGGCTGACCCTGGATTGCAGAATTTGGACCCGGCTGCCTGCCGTCTTAGGATAGATTTGTAACCCAATGATTCCCTAACGGAAAGGGTTCAGAGCCTGGCCCCGCGTTGACTCTTGTTTCTAGGCAGGCAGGCTTCCCATTGACAGCAAGTGGGAGTTTCAGTGATGATTCAGGGTTTGGGGTGATACGGGGGCAAAGGTTTCCTTCCAGATGTGCAACTTCTGAGCCTTTTGTGTTTTGTTTTGTGACCGAGCCCTGCTCCGACTGCTCAGCCCTTCCGTTTCACTGTAAGCTGAAATACTTGTGTTTAGTTTGCAGCAGGACAGTCGAATGCCATGCTGCTACCTTTACCGTACAATGTTTTTCTTTTGATGCCTGCTTGACAGTGCCCCCAGACTTGTCCAGCGTGCTCTTGTATAACATTGCTACTGACGGGCCGTGAACCCTTAGTGTGTGACACCTAGATGTGCTGCACCGTGCCTTCGTTGAAATCCCCGGTGAAGTCAGTGGCTTTCCTACCTGGCTGTAGCTGTCTGTCGGTTGCCTACCGATTGCCAAATCAGATGCAGTAAAGCCCAATAGAGATTTTCCGTTCATGTCTCGCAGAGTACCCTCCTGCGATTTTCTGTTTCCCCTCTTGCGTTCAAGTGTTTTCTTACTGGAAACCTGAAAAGCGTACAAAATCTGCATAAATACCCCATAGCGTTGCCGAGGATTTTAGCCATTTTGAACTTTATTTTTTTAAATAAGCTGAAAGACAAAGAACACAATTGTACACATTTTCTTTCTCTTACGTAGCCTGGAATCATACACACTTTTTTTTTTTTAAAGCACAATGTTGAAACTTTTTTTTAATAATTAAGGGTTTGGTCAAGTGGATTTTGTAAAATGTATTTGTCTGTATAAAGAGAAAATGAAATTATAGTTATTGTTAATGTACTGACATTAGTTACAGGTTAGTTTTAATTCTTAAATAATTTGCTTAGCAAATGCTATAAAATGGATGTTTCAGTTTAATGTTTAAAAAAGGTACAGATTTTTACAAGGACATAATATAAATTATTGTTCTGTAGAAAATACCCTGTTAAATATTGTATACGTCCTTCCCTCTGTACACTTTGTAAAAAAGACAAAAGAAAAAAACAAAATACATAGAACCATATAGGGATGTGTGACATTATTGTAATTGTGTACTTGATAATAACGTGAAAAAATAAAATTCAAAATATTTTCCTGTTAATGAACGTTTAGTCTATTCGACGCCAGTACTGAGATCAAGCGTTGTTTTAAGGGCCACGGTCATCTCAAGGTCTGCTGCGCGTCAGCTTATTTTTCCGCTCCCCCTTTTTCAGCTCACTTAGCGTAGTGCTGGGCGCGCGGGTGATTCAATGCCTCGGTCGGTTGAAATGTACCTTTACGAACATCTGCGAAAGTGAAAGTCGTTAGATGGCAGGCCTTTGAAATCCATTTTAATGCCTATTTTTTTATTAAAGGATTCGCGTCTGTTAAACTTCTTATAATGCCTTAATTGTTTTTCCGCAAGGCGGTTACCTGCTCAGTGCTACTACGCTGTCCCAAAAAGCCCCCACCTCGAGTCGAATGAGGTGTGTACGGCTGTCGTTTAAACGCAATGAATAAAACGTGTTTCCCGGTGCCTCTTCTGGCACCAGCCCCCTCGGGGCCTGCAGGGCCCCGGCTCCCTTCCCCTCCTGCTGGAATCGGTGAGCGCAGCGTTGCTCAGGCAGGGCGATGCCCAGGCTGTGGCTCTGCCCGTCCTCACTGCCCTGCCCCGGCTCCTCCAGCCACTGCTCCATGCGTGTTTCCTGATTGTTTTTTGCCACTGCTGTAGGAATGCTTCGGCCCGGTTAAATTGAACCACACTTGTGGGAACTATTTCGATCGTGGTTCATCCAGCACAGGCCGTCCCCCCTCAGTGGTGTGCCCGTTGCCCCCACTGACCTCATGGCAGAAGTGCTGTTGGATGTCGCTGCCCGAGAGCGGAGGAGGCGAAACATGGAGGTGGCAGCATGTCTGCTGGCCCAGACACTGTCAGGGCATTTAGTCCCATTAGTTTACTCTCACTGGATACCTGTAGCAAATGCTGATTCATTCACTCCTCATCCTGGTTCATCCCGCAGCCAGACTGGCATTGGGCAACTCTTCATAGTAAGAAGCTGTCACGCCGAGTTGCCAGCAATCTGCTTTTGATTTGATTTGTTTTTTTGTTTTCTCCATCTGCCTGATGTTCCTCAACTGCTCGTCGTGAAACTGCACATCAAGCACCAGAGACATTCAGGGCGCTCACTGGAGCACAAATACACCCTTTTCTGGNTCCTCAACTGCTCGTTGTGAAACTGCACGTCAAGCACCGGAGACACTCAGGGCGCTCACTGGAGCACAAATACACCCTTTTCTGGCTGCTGCAAGGAAGAGCCACGAGCAGTTACCAGTTCTGGCTCGTGCAGACTAGCAAATCCCACCCTCCCCTTGGATCTACCCTGCTTCCTCTTGGATTTCCTTAGCTGTGAAAGCCTCACTGCTTCTCTGCCGGGCTCCGCTGAAGGCTCCCTGGCTTGCCCAGGTGCCTGCAGCCCGTGCGGGTGATGTCCCCGTCGGTGGGACGCAGCAGCAAAGACACCCAGAGCCTGGATGCCAAGCGAAGGGTTCTTTGACAGCCTCATTTGTGAGCTGAAAGGCTGTGCCGCTAATTAGGAAGAGGAGCTGGCTTACAGCTCACTGCGGCTCGCTAGCTTATTAAAGGTAGTAATTAAAATCAAATAATACATTATTAACAGGAAACAGAATGAATACAATTATCAATTATGACAGGTAGAAAACTGACCAAGGAGCAGCTGACTGGAACCAACAAGCAGGTCAGTGGGGCGGGTGGCCGCAAAGAGGTAGCTGTCAATACACACAAAAGGCAGGCACGCCAAAAACCTTTCCCTAGGTGGAGAAGTTTGAAGGGAGGGTTTTGGTTTCCTTGAAATGACGATGCAGAAGAGGCAAGCGCTTTGATATTTTTTTTCTTTTCTAAAAGCAGCATAAGTATTAAGCGAGGCTGAGGATGTTTTCTTCTGGACTTGTGGGAATCACGAGTGCTATTAACTTCTGTAAGCGATGAGCACTTTAAAATCTGCAGGCACTGGTGTTTCACAGGCCACATAGCATACACACTTTGTAACGTTAACCGGAATCTCACAGAAACTCCACAAATCTGGAAAAATGTTACTGTTGTATTGAGACAAAACTTAGCGGGTCATCTTGGCATGAGCCTGCGGAAAGTATCGGGATAAAGAATTGCTGCCGTTAGGACTGAGTAAAGAAGGGAACAGAAAAAGAGGCAAACACAAATAACGCATCCTATGTTACAGATATAGGGCATATATGTACACCTTAGCGTTGAACAAGCACCTTGGTAGCGCAGAGCCCATATGCTGAGACGTCCCTGGCGTGAAAGCGCACCCCCCCCACCCGCACACCTGCGCCCCACATACCACGATGGCCTGCTTGCCCCCACACTGTCTCTCGCCTTATTTTCTGCTGCGGTTTAACTGTTGATTGAGGCTGACTTCAACCAGCTCCACCGTGGAGCTAAGGGTGGGATGACGCGAGCTTCAGGACAGGCAACTCCCCTTGTGGTGCTTGTCTCCACTTGCCCCTTGGCTGGGGGATGCCTGCCCACCCCACCAACCCGAGACACCAGTGCCCCCGTGCTGGCCAGGGGCTGAGGTGCCTGACTGAGCATCCTGGAGTCTGTTTTGAGGAGTCAAGTGCTTGAAATCAGGTTTCTGATTGAAAAACTCACACTCCGTAATGAAAGCCCAAAATGGGTCACCAGAGAGCATTGGCACTGACGAGGACACTTCCAACAGGGACCACACAGATCTTTGTGCCTTAGGAAACAGAAAGCCACACAAAGTGCTCATTTTGAGACTTTTAAACCAAAATCTAGCAGGTTGGCTACAGAAGCTCAAAGGACAACCTAGGAGTACAGTGGCAATGGTCTGAAAGCCCTGCCTCGCCCTGTTTAGACTCCTTGGTCTTGGTTCAGTTCAGCTTCAGCTCAGCTTCTTCAGTTCAGCTCGCATCTAGGCACCACAAGCCACCTGTGATGATCTCGGGATTGCCAGGTGCTATGCAGGCCCCAGGGGGGACCCGCAGCCAGCGTTGTGGTGCCCAGAGCACCTCCCATGACACTTGGAGCCCATGGAGGGGTAGGGACGTCCTGTAGGGATGTTTCCTGCTTGCATCCAATGAAACAAATATAGATGAAAAGACACTTTATGTGACACGCAAAAAAGGAGCTAACACAGACCTGTTTTTTCTCTTGCACCGGCATGAATCAAGAGTTTTGTTAAGGCTGACACTGTAAAGGTAGCTTTAAGAAGTTTGGGATGTTTGTCTGACACAGCCTAGGAAAACAAGGAATGCCAGGACTGTATCCATTTGAAAGGATGAATCATAACTAACAAGCGCTGACAGGCAGGGGAGCTGGGATGTTACAGCAGGTCGAGTGACTGGCAGAAGCAGAGAGCGCCAAGAATAAAGTCGTACTTGAAACTGGGAAAGTAAATATATACTTTATATATTTACTATATTTTAAAATGTAATTATGGTATGATTAATACCACTTTGCCTCTCTAGCATGGACCTACTAAGAGAGTACTTCAGTGTCCTTAACTGTTAGGCTTCCGACGCAGCAGTTTTGCTAGGAAGCGTCTGCCAAGTGTGAATTCCCTGTGGGCAGTCGGAACAATGCTGACACTTGACCAGACCCACTGAGCTCAGTAGGTATAGTAGTAGTACTTGCAGCAGTACCCGAAGCTGTCACCTCACTGGACAGTTGACCAGCACCACACTAAACCTAACATAGATGCAGGAAAAAACCCTCCACAACTCTATATTGCTGTACAACAGACCTTTCTATAGTACAACATACACCTTCCAAAAAGACACCAGCAAGCCGGGGTGGTGATACCACCTCACAGCAGCTGCAGAGCAAGAGGAGCCCCATCCCTCCTCTTTTTTAGAGTGGTTCCGGGGCTCACACATGCAGGCACAGAGCCTGGGAAGCATGAGGAGAAGCTGGCTGCTGCAGACTTGCACTCCAAGTGTCCTGTGCCAGGATTTCTGTGCAAGCCTAAAAAGAACCACCGAAAGAGGGCAGGCTCGGCTCCTGCCCGTGGCAGGAGGGACGAGGGAGCCGTACCATTGAGGCCAGGTAGCTCTCACCTGCAAACGCAGACCAAAACCTGCCCTGTAACGTGGGCGTCGAAGTGCCCGTTCCTGTGCAGCTCGCAAGCAGGATCCCTGTTTGGCTGCCTTACCAGGAGTCCAAATTGCTCGTGCTGGATTGTGGGGCCTCCAGAGGGCTTCGTGCAGGGAAGGAGCTAAGCCCCTCTCCTCCTCTGGCTCCATCTGGAGGGAAGGATGATCACTGGGCCAGCAAGAGCAGTTGAGGAGCAACTCCTTTGCATTGAATCATAGAGCGGTTTGGGTTGGAAAGGACCTTAAAGCCCATCTCGTTCCAGTCCCCTGCCATGGGCAGGGACACCTTCCACTAGACCAGGTTGCTCAAAGCCCCGTCCAACCTGGCCTTGAACACTTCTAGGGAGGGGGCATTCACAACTTCCCTGGGCAACTTGTTCCAGGGTCTCACCACCCTCATCATGAAGAATTTCTTCCTGATATCTAATCTAAACCTACCCTGTTTCAGTTTAAAACCGTTACCCCTTGTTCTATCACTCCATGCCCTTGTAAAAAGTCCCTCTCCAGCTCTCTTGTAGGCCCCTTTCAGGTACTGGAAGGCTTTTCTTACAACATGACCCTTTTTGTAGTTGAGAGCTTTTGAAATGAGCTGCAGACAAACCAAATGCAACATAAGCACCCACCTGGCTTCTTACGGGGGGTGGTTACAGAAAGGACCGGAAAAAATGGAGATTTTCTTCCTGCTGCAGGGAGACAAGGAAGCTGGGGACACCAGCAGTTAGGTCTTGGCTGCATCATATTTCCCAATGCAGAAGACCCATTCCCAGCAGAGAAACCCCCTGTACTTGAAGGAACATCCCCGGCTCCCCAGGGAGGGGGAGGACTTGATTCACCATCTCTGTTTAGATAAGTACAAGTGGGAAAAGGTAAGAGATGTCCCCCAGAACACACACCTGCTCATGAAATACAGCAGTGCTTGAGAGCTTAAAAATATTTGACAAGTGATGTCTGTTCAGTGTGTCACAGGCCTTATTTAAAAGAAAACCAAACAAACTTGGTGTTGACTCTGAAACTTGCAAAAAAATTCCAAGTTACAGAGGAGCTTTTTAGAGATTCAAGTGCCCAAAAATAGGTCCCCCCCTTTTTCTATTTTTTTTTTTTAAGAACGCACAATGAGCTGTAATGCAAACGGCAAGTAACGTACAACTAGTCCCAAAGGCTCTACCTACATTGACCAGCAGGCTGGATCGCTAGGAGAGGACCCGTAGAGGAAGAGGGTCTGTGCTGAGGGCGCGGTGTCCACCCTTCAGTCACCTCAGTGAATTTTGTACGTTTCGGATGCCCAGGGCTGCTTCTGGGCTGCAAGATCACCCCTGCGGGGCTGGGGACACCATGTCAACCCCCGAGCCGCTCGGTGCACCCCGTGCCGGCGACCGCTGGCCAAGCACCTTGCTTCCCCGCAGCGGGGGAGTTCTTCCCCATTCCAGCATTAAGTAAATTATGGTATCCGAAGCCTCATCAGGCCTGCTGGTGCTCAGCTCGTTAGCAGTAAGAGGCTTGCGGGCCTTACAGCGGTGATCCCGTTAGCAGGACCAGCGGTCGGAACTTACAGGAGTCCCGTTCCCTCCTGGGGCTGCCCAGTTCAAGGCAGACAGAAATCACTGGGGGCTGTTTTCTCCTGGTTTTTAGTCACCAGCTTGCCAAGGCGATCTGCAGCGGGGCTGCTGCTCCCGGGCACGGAGGGCGGCCCTCGGGGTGCCGGGGGCAGGGTCAGTCGCGCCGGGGTCACCCCCCAGCCAACCCGGCGCAGGGCCTTCCTCCCGCCAAGGTCTTCCCACCTCAGCTCCCAGCCCAGTGCCCCGCTCTGCCCCCAGCCGAGGCCCGCAGCTCCCCGGCCGGGCCGTGCAAACCCTCCGGCCGCCGCCGGAGCCCCTCGCCTCCACCCGCCTCCGCCCTTCATCGGCTGCCGGCGGCCCCGGGACGCGCAGCGCCCGCCGCCGCCGGGCACCCCCGCGGTGCCTCGTCGCTAGGTGGCGATGCCGGATAGGCCGCGGGGGCCGGCGGGCAGGGGGCTTCTGCGAGCGCCGGGAGCCCGCCGCGACCCAGTCTTCTGCGGGGAGCGCTCTTCACCCGGCCCCCGCTCCGCGCCGTGAGGAAGGGCCCTCTCGGCACGGCTGCTTCCCGGGGGTGTCAGGCCCGAGGGCGGCTCCCCGCCCCCCGCAGAGGCACACACCTGGCTCCGCGCCGCCCGCGAAGGGCGCCCGAGCTGCCCCCGAGGCTCCCGCTCAGGCCGCGGGCAGCCGGCGCCCTGCCGAGCCCCCCACGAGCGCGACGGAGCGAAGGCGCCCACCGTGCGGGCCGCGGCGGTGAGGGAGGCGGGCGGGACCCGTGCCGAGGGAAAGCAAGCTCAGGTCAGTGCCCCCGTCCCCTGGCGAGGGAGGGACGCTGGTTCACGCAAAGCGGGGACGGGATCGTACGATGTCCCCATCATACGGTGTTCCCGTCACACGGGCTCGTAGCTGTCGCTGATACAGCGAGTACCAAAGGAATTAATGATTCACCACTTCATTTGCTCTTCCCCTACTCCCTCCACCTCTCTTTTGCTTTAATAAACTGGTCTGGAGCCAGCTGCAGGATCAGGTTAGTAATGACTTTAAGCACCGTTTATGCTGCTATCGTGGCAACTTAAATTGTCCCTTTCTATTAAGAGGTCTACCTCCAAATGGTTTTAGCTGAAAGCGTCGCACAGACTATCTCAGCAGATACCCGTGAAAAGGTGTTCATCGTGTTCGTAAAGGACTCTGAATTACGGTCTTGCTTTCCTCCGGACAGTTTGTAAGAACAAATCGCTTCACTGGGCACACACCTGACTCTTTGTCTCTAGCTATACCCATTACCTTCCAGAAACGTACTATG
>VZSC01009880.1:209309-225078 GCA_013398225.1 Steatornis caripensis
GAATCATAGAATGGTAGGGGTTGGAAGGGACCTCTAGAGATCATCTAGTCCAACCCCCCTGCTAAAGCAGGTTAGCCTAGAGCAGGTTGCACAGGAATGCATCCAGGCGGGTTTTGAATATCTCCAGAGAAGGAGACTCCACAACCTCTCTGGGCAGCCTGTTCCAGGGCTCTGTCACCCTCACAGTAAAGAAGTTCCTCCTCATGTTCAGGTGGAACTTCCTGTGTTCCAGTTTGTGCCCCTAAAATACATTAGCCTATCCTGTGTGTCCTATGTGATGGAGCTTTGAGTTTGTCCTGTGAGAGAGCCTGCAGGATCTCCTGCTGTTCAATTTCTGAGCCAGGGCTGACATAAGGATTTCTGCCTATACGCCCGTCAGTATGGGAGAGACGGGCTGTGTCATCTTCTGAAGGCCAGTATGCCTCCTTCAGGGAGAAACCACAGATGGCATCAGCTTCTCCAGACCGCATGCCATGGGGGCAATGATCACAACAGGCATCCTGTTCAACAGAACTAAGAGGATCCAGTTATTCCTGCAGTGAGGCAGGTGAAAGCAAAAGTCATCATAAAAATGGAAGAAAGAGAAACATCTGCAGTGTTCGTTAAAAGAAGAGCACACTGGTAGAAGCAAAGTGGCCTGTTCCTTGAGAATAAAGAAATCTGAGCAGTACAGTGTCTGGAAGGGGGCTGAATGACAAAGTACTCGAAAGCCCCTGGTACAGAGAGGCAGGGAACTGCATTCACAGGTGGGGTTTGTTCTGAGGAACCATGAAAATCTCTTGACGCATCTAAACGGATAGGTGATCCATTTATAAATACTTTTCTACTGCTGAAGGTGTTTTTTGTAGCAAATACAATGTATTAAACTAAAAGGTGAAACCGAAAACTGGAATAGTGAAGCTGGGAGGAAAATGTACTTAGGCTCCTGGGGATCTAAAGGGTTGGCTGTTGGTGTAGAGAGCCGGCACTTGGCTTAGAGGCCAGTGCGGAGAGAGTACTGATGAAGAGCCTGGGCTAAGGAAGTGTGCACGGAGCAGCAGACCTCTGCAACTGTGGTAGCTGACAGGTCATGGCGTGTTCTTCAGTTTGATCTATTAAATTTAAGGACTGTCAGGCAAATATTGTTGCCAAGAAACAGCTCAGAATGTGAGGAAGAGGTGAAGCACACTCCGCCCACACGTACGGCAGCTTTTAAGGAGCTGGATCTAATGTTTGACCCAAAGACAGCAAATAGTGTTTCTAACAAAAAGGAATCGCAGTAGGTTTGTGGGTTCGGTTTTAAGACTATTCTGCACAAGAGACTCCAGGAGAAGATAGAGTAGGATGGATCTCCACAACAGCAGCTCAGAATTAATCCTTGACCTCTAAACTTCAACCTGTTAATTTTCTATAGGTTTGAGACGGGAAATTCTCTAGCACCATGTCCAGTGTATGCTGCAGCATCTGCTCCAAACTGGTATTGCTGAATGACTAAAATATGACTGTCAAATCCAAAATGGTTACTGTGTGGATTCTCCAAGGAATTCTTAAGTCAAAGCAGACTCTATGTTTCTTTTAAATATGGTAAAATAGCCATGAGTTTTGTCACTCCTATACGTAACGTGTGAATTTCTTTAACAGAAGCACTGTCAAACCTGCCTCATTCAAAAAAGGGATTCACAGGAAAGGGATTTTTATTTTTAGCTTTCAGGGAATACAACGAGCTGGCAACCAAAATAGCAGCAGATGGGAGTCCCCTTGTCTCTCTCTGCTCGGGAAGAACCTTCAAAGGCCTTGAGCCATCTTTCCACCTCAGCAAACCCTAACTTGAGCTTTTGTCACATTTCGGAATATGTGATCACCTTCAAATAGTTTGATAAAAAAAATCAAGCAAATTGGGTAGAAAATGCATGGTGTATTAAGACTATTTCCCCCAATACTGGCAACTGTTTTTCAGGATGAGTAAATAGACTTCCAAATAGAAAATACGCTAGAACAATGTTTCAAGAATTTTTCCTTTATCTTTCTGCAGCTGGGCAGCAGAAGACGTGCTGGATGGAGAATGTTCTGGGCAGCTTGTGAAGACTGGGCAGATACCCCATTCTAACAGCCAGTTACTGCCACATCCCTCCTGGTGAAACTGTGGAGTTCTCCTCTTCACCCTTCAATGTAGTGAAAACAATGACAACAATGCCAAGGAGGGCTCAAAATAAATGGCTTTGGTCTGCAACCAAGCCCTCCTGACAGTAACGGAACAGGCTGTCAGTAGCCTTGTCTGACTTGCTCCCAAATCCTGCTGCACTGGAAGGGATCACTGGAAGGGATCTGCCTTTTCTCAATTGAGTATCTGCTGGTGTTAGTCACTGAGCGGTTCAGTTCTCCTCTGAGAAGCATTTCAATGCCCAGCCTGCCCTTCCCGTAAAGCCTTTGGGAATCCTGTGAGACCAGCAAGATGGCAGCTTTTGCCACAAAGGCCTGTGGTATCTACCAATGCCCTATAGTACCTAAATTCCCCATATCCCCTCAATTTGTTCAAGTTCCCGGAACACCACCTTGATGAAGGGAGGCCTATAGATGTATTTTAGCCGTTTTGTGTCTTCCCTTCTTTATCCTCTAATTCCTGGCATTCCTTTGCATTTTCTCCCATGCAGACCACTCAACTGTCATTTCTGAGGACCATCCACTGTGGCTCCGAGGTCTTCTTCCTGAGTGGCAACAGCTCATCATTGCATAGGTAGTTAGGGCTGTCCTCCTCCCCTGAATGCTGCTTTGCATGTACTGACACAGCGTGTCACCTCCCTCTGCTCGCTTCTTGCAGCTAGGCTTTCTGTCTGACTATCTGACAGAACAACCCGGTGTGCCACCAAACTCCATCATTTCATTACTCATTCCCTCTTCCTGGAAACAGCCTGAAAAGGCTTGGGCTGCAGAAAGGATCCTTCCAGCAGATGAAACACGTGGGAAAGTGGAGAATCCCTCGACGTATTCCTGTCCTCGACGTGGTCTCCTTCAGCCAGTGCAGAAGACGGTGCAGCTTTTCACCTCGCTGCAGCCAAGGTTATCTGCAAGTCTTTGGTGAAGGGCTCCACCGAAAGCCCTTAGAACGTCTGCGACATTGACCAAGCAACTTTCCTCCTTCACAGGCCTCTGCAGAGAGCCCAGTGCCCAGGGCTGCTCTGACCAGCTGCGGTGAAGGCAGACACGGGCACGGGGGATCCATCCCGCTCCTTGGCTGATTCCCCACCCGCCCTCGGCTGCTAGTCCTTGCTCCGGGTGCCCTGGCGCCCCGGGCCTGTGAAGGGGACGGGTGCGGGTGCTCGCTGGCTGCCGCAGGAGCAGCTCCAGGGAGGCCGAGCAGAGGCGCCGGGAACAGCCGGGACGCGGCTCCTCGCGAATGGCGCCGGGAGCGAGGCGGGAGCGTCCTCCCCTGGGCTCGGCGCCGTCCGCCCCGTCGGTGCTCAGGGCCGCTGGGCGCCAGGAGGCAGCGCGGAGGCCGGGGCCTGCCCGCCGCCCGTCCGGCCCCGGCTCCCGGGTTAATGATTAACCGCCCCTCGGCGGCCCCGAGCAGCCGGGGTGCGCATCGCGGCTCCCGCGCTCGCCGGGGACTAGCGGGCGAGCACCGATCCTCGCCGCTCCGTGCGCCGTCCCCTCGGTGCAGCCAGGGCCCCGCGCCGCCATGGAGGGCGAGGCGAACGGGACCCTCCACTCGTCCTGCGGCGCCAGCGAGCCGCCCTACTCGCAGGAGCTTCTCCAGAGTAAGTGCGGCCGCCCGCCCGCCCGGCCCGGGGCGAGGTGGGCAGGCGTGAGGGAGAGGGGGCTGCCCGGCGGCCCCTCCGCCTGCCGAACCATCCGTTGACGGCCCGCTGCCCGCGGCGGATGGCGGTGGCTTCACCAGCCCCGGCCCCGGCCCGCCGCCGTTTTTCCCCGGCGAGGAAATGCCCCGGGCAGAGGCAGGCTGCCGAGCTGCCTCCGACTTCGGGGAAGGGGGAGAGGACAGCATGGCCCCCGCCCCGGCCCAGAGCCGCGGGTGCGGGAGGGCAGGGGGGCGAGGGGAAGGGTGGTCGGCGGCGTGGACTCTGGGCTCGGGCGGCCCTGCGGTGACACCAGCGGTGTGGGGGTACCCGCCGAGGTGTGGCCTGCTCTGCCTGCAGCCAAGCCTAAAAGCGATGGGGTTTTGGGGAGGCCGGGGCAGAGGCTCACCTTTGCGAGCACCGCTTGGTATGCCCTTAGGGAGGTGGTACCGGTGATGAGCATGAACTGCCCCTAAATTAAGCATGACTCCACTGCAGTGCTCTCTTCTGTCTCCAGAAGCACCTTTCTTGGAAGAAAATCCATCTCAACCATCAGCCGTGGGTGAAAGTTGATATCCACACCCAGTGTCAAGGGAGGCATAAAACCATCAGCCGTGGGTCGATGTTGATACCTATGCCCAGCATTAAGGGAGAAGTAAAAAAGAATTTGGTGAAGGCATCAAGCTTTATCTCAGGCTAGATATGTCAGGGGCTTGTCAGTACATTGTTCATGTGCCCCACAAGCTTCCACTGAGCCTCTAAAAAGTTTGCGTGCCTAAGGAAGTTATGCACAAGCATGCCCATGAACATGCAATGGAAGCAAAGAACTAATACTGAGTAACGAATAAATCTTTGCTTTTAGTCTGCCTGGAAAAGTTCCCAGAAAATGTATTTACTGTATTTACTTATATTCTGTTTCGTTTTTACATTCATCTAAGGACGTTTGTCCTGGAACCCCACCTTTCTGAAGGGAACTTTTGCATAATGCCTTGAGAACACGGAGGCATATTCTTCCCGTATGCTGTCTGTGGATCCTGTAAAGATTTAGCCATGAATTAAAGTTTTAAGTATTTGAATCATCCTGTGGGGTCAGTGATCCAACTATGTAGCTGAGTGCAAGTCTTCGCAGGAATAGGGCTAAGCAGCCCTTCAGAGATGGTATCTTTACATTAAATGTTTGGAATGCTTATGAAATAAATCAGAACTTTCTATTTTCTTTTCTGTCTCTGCAGGCCTGGACCTACCAGGGAGATTTCTCTTTGCAATCTTGACTCTGATGACACTAATTGCCAATCTGGTGTTTGTAGAGGAAGCAGTCTACATCTACAGGAAAATCCCCTCCTCCAGAAGATCAATCATAATTTGGATTAATGCTGCAGCTCCAGTAAGTTATCATGGAAGAGAGATAAAATTGAATGTTGCAAATAGAATTTTCCTGAAAATCCACATGAACCTGCTTTATCTCTGCCCTCTGTACAACCCTCCTCCCTTTCTCTGTAGGTGATTGCTACTACTTCATGCATTGGCATGTGGATTCCTCGCGCAACAATGTTTACAGACTTTACAGCAGGGATGTGAGTATTCTTGTTTCTAGATGTTGCCCCAAACCCTGAATTTCTTCCCTTTAAACATCTGCTGCTCTTGGTAAACACAGTCATTTTGTAAATTTAACAATTTAGTAATTTTTGGTTTGAGTTGAAATCTCTTGGCAGCTCTTTTCCAGGAGATGGAAAATGCTGAAGCAGCTCCCGGTGCCACAGTCCCCTAGTGTGGGAACCTCAGTGTGAAAGATCTGTGACTCGCATGTGGTTGATCCCTCGGATTGACAGTAGCTTTGAAGCAGTACTCTTTCTTTCCTCTCTCTGTGTGTCATGTGGAATGGGATTCTGACCTGTGACTTCTCCGCGCTTTTACTAATGTTGAGCCATGGAGGTCTATTATTAATGGTGGCAAGTGAACCTCCAATGAGTATATCAATGTAAAAATGTTGTGCAGTTGTCCTGATAAAAGCACTTTCTATACGAGCACGATACCTCTGACATGCACAGAGAAGAATGGAGAAACGTGGTCCTTGCTTTCTGGAGGTGATGGTGCAGCCCTGGTAGGCAGAGCCAGGTGGGGGGACACTGTGGCACTGGGCACTACACAGTTGATTTTGGGATAATTTTGGAACCCAGCGTGGAACAGTATCACAGACTCTCATGAATAGTCTCACCCCTTGTCGCAGTGCATTTAGTAAGAGAGTAGAGTAAAAAAGGAGGGAAAACACAGTAGCAGGGAACACAGTGAGCGTGCAGCAACTTGTGCAGGTAGTGCAGATTACCAAAAAACTTCCAAGGATCCAGTCCTATGGCATTGCAAGCCTCTCTGAATCCCCACTCTGCCCATACCCAAGCTGCAGGCTCCTGTCCCCTCACTTGCATCCACTACCACTCCCAGTCTCCAGCTGCGCAGCAAGCTCCTTCAAGGAGGCAGTGCAGCTCAAGAGGACCTCTTTTATTTGGTGGGGTCACACTTCATTGAATCAGTTCCCTAAATCAGTTTGGGACAGGGAGGAAAGGGCAGTTGCACCATCTTGTAGTTCCTGGGAAGGGCTGAGAAGGTGCAGCTGCTGAAGGAGGGAGAGGTGGGGTTGCAATAGTCAGTGCTTGGATCAGCTTTGGTTGCAGAGGAACCACACCCTGACTGGGGCAGCACATACAATGATAGCTATATTTATGTATGAACCTAGCCATGTTTTGTTGTTGTTGGTTGATTGGTGTGGGTTTGTTTTTTTTTTTTAAGAAGGAGTAGGACTTGTGGAAAGTATGGACCAGTTGGGACCAGGTAACTAGATAGAAAAATATGGCCATAATGACTTGGGCCAGAAAAGCCTGTACTTTGGTATTGACTCTGCCACCAGCCACCAGTGTGGCTTTGGGGAATTCCATAGCTACTCTGTGCCTCAGTTTATTCCTCTTCCGGTGAGGTTAGGGCAGTTCTGGTCCTCTAAGGTGATGGAAAGCTGAAGGTTTTTCACAGCTAGTGCTAGAATTTCCATTGATTGCAAAGCACAAGTTGTAAAAAAACCCTGGACAGAAGGCAGCAGTGGCATGCAAGAGACATACAGGCAGGTTCAAGCTGGCATTTTCTTCCTCTCCTAGATTTTTTGCCGTAGTTATCCACAAATTCCTGCTGATGATGATTAAAGAGTGTGGAGGCCAAAAGCTGTTCCTCAGACGGTTTGAAAATGGTCACTTCAAGATCAGCACTGGTCCCTGCTGCTGCTGCTGCCTTTGCCTCCCTCGTGTGTGCATCACTAGGTGAGTTGCCCTTTAAGATTTTCCAGCTGGAAAACGCCTGCTGGAATTCATCCAACTTGGCAAGGCTGGGATTACAGCAAAGGGCCTCCCGGCTTCCCGAAAGCTGTCTCTTTTAAGCAGTGTGATCACTACTTTGGGGCTGTATGCCACCACTAATTTATTTCGTTTTTGTAATGCAGAATTTTGCGTAAGAGTCGAGAGCATGAGGTCTCTCAGTTTAACCCAGTGCAGTGTTCCCAGTCATAGTGATGTTGAGCACTGTGGTATCTCCTCAACTACTCCCGTTCTCTTCCAAGAAACAATTTCTATAGTAAGCAGTGGTGTGTGGGAGGAGGAATTTCTACTGTAGAAAACCTAATAATTGAGATTTCAGTTTCTTTTCATTCCAGAAGGGAACAAGTGTCTCCAAATTGGATATTTTTCACAAGCAGAATTGTCAAATTGAGGCTGTCTTGGAAGAAAATTTCTCTTACTTTGGTGAAGTGTTTCATTCTGATTTTTACTTTAAAGCTTCTTCAGATTAAAATAATTTTTAGAACAAAAGATAGATGTAATTCCTGGAAAGCTTTGATATCAATGAAATGGCGTTGTCTGGTGAGGCAAAAGCAAGTATTTTCTTCTGCTGAACTTAGTAGTAATGCACCTTTGAGAAGTTGGGTGAGGATGGAGAGCTGTGCCAATGGGAGCCAATATACTGTAACAGAAACCCTGCTTCCTTTGAGCACTGCCCGGTGGGGCTTCTCTGGTTAGTGTCACCCTGTCATTTACATGCTGCTCCACAGCCTGGGAGCCTCATGTGTTTCCCAGGGCTTTTCTACTGGCACAGAGTATGAGAATGTTTCTCTCATTAAGAGCAGAAGGTGCAGGACTGAATGTGCAAGACAGAGACTTTTCTATGAGGGCCTGGATGCTAGTGTCAGCAGAGGGACCTTAGGGACTTTATGGTCTGGTTAAATGAGAGTGGCAAACAGAATGCAGCACAGCGGTTTGTGATGCATTTGCAAAAATTCTTATCTTTTATTGTAACAATTCTTCCTTAAACTGTCTGGTTTGGTATTAGAATTTAAACTCTTGTTTCCATAATTTTATTTTAATTGAATAACACTAATTAGTTACATGGAAGGGGCATTGAGAAAAATAGGTAGTAAACCAACCAAAAAAATGTACCTCCAAAAATGGATGTAATACAATGATGTAAAATCAGCGACTACTGATATGGATCTAAATGACTCCTACTAATTTTCTTTGGCATTGGTTCAGGCTCATTTCGGCAGTGAGAGCTGAAGAAGTGCAATGGGGCAGAGCTGTGCTATAGATCTAATGTGTCACCAGTATATTTGTTTTTCTTTCCATGTCTGTCACCCTTCTGTGTAGGTTGTGGTAGCTGGCAGCTTGACTCTGCCCTCCTGTTGATCAGTCCAGTGACAGCTTACCCAGGATGATATTAGCTAATATTAAGTCCTTGCAGGAGCTAGATAGTGCCTACTACTGCTGGGAGGAAGGACAGTTGTCTGTTTAAAAAAAAAAGGCTTTTTGCTCTGCACAGGGCTTAGGGCTCCCTTCTGTGGTGTCTGTAGCACTGGGAAACCCATCTGCTGTCTCTGCTTCTGACTTCTAGCCTTTTCCTGTTACAGGGTACAATTTTTTTGAAATATGAGCAAGCTATACCAGAGAAAGGTCAGTCTCATGTTCCTCCCATAGATATCTTCTGGGGAAACAGGGATTTAAGCCAAGGGAGGGATTCATTCCTTTAAAAAAACATATACTATGGAGCAATCCTGGGAAAGCTAACAAGGTACGGTAGACAGATGAGGCACAGTAACAAGCCATACAATGGGGAGACGTAGCAGAAGAGATATGATGGTCAAGAAAGATAGGCCTGCGTTGACAAGGGAAACAGCTCGTGGTGTTGCAGTGACTGCACTATTTGTCATATTATTCTTTAAAGCCCTTTGGGAATAATAAATCTTTGAAAAGACACACAAAGTGGCTGGCCAGTTGCAGCCCTTTCCACATGTGTTTGTGCTGTTCATAATCCTGTGGTTATTAACTATATTAATTGAGCAATTCCTGTAATTCCTGGTTCATGGCTATATCCTGTAGCATACTAAACGCCAGACTGTTGTCTCCTAAGGCATCTCTGATGGCAATCTCAAGGGCCCGAGGAGCTACAATGAAGACAACATTGACAGTATGGGAAATAATGCACAGTAACAGACTAAAATGTTCGCAGGCCATAGCAGTCACAGCTTGTCCTGTGAAGACTGAAGGAGCGCTTGGGTCAGTCAGCTTTCACATCCTCTGTTAGAAAGTGCATCTGCCCCTCTCCTGGTAGCCTTTAATGCTGGCTGGCTGGGTTACTGCGTATGGGCTGTGCTCTGGACACAGTTTATACCGACAGAAGTAAGGAAATCCTGAGCTGTCCTGCTGGCCTTGTGCAGTTTGCCAAGTGAACGCTAGCTCCTTTCTTCTGTTAGAGTACAGGGGAGCAAAATGGATTGCTTACATGGTAGTATTCATGATGCATTGAAAAACTACCAGCCTTTTCACCTAGGTTTGTATGATTCCCTTTCTTGATCTGCCACAGGACTGGGAAGTGTCTGAACAGGAAGGCTGAACTGCCGAGTTTCATCAGAGAACTGAAATAGTAAGGCAACAGGGCAAGAGCAAGTGGCATTATTGTTCACAAACTGGTTATGCTGCTACTGGCTCTCTGGTTAGCTTCAGGGCAGAGAAAGACATCATGTTTTGCCCAGCTTTGGTTAGTATGTAATTGCTGCAGAATAGGAAATGTACTATTTTTGTGGAGACTTTACTAAATAAACACTGGATAATTCTTGGAAAGATTTTCTAATCTTGAAGCTGTTCCTCCTCAGATTTTAGCCACATGCTAAAGGAGTGGAAAAGTTTTGCAGTTGACAGTATCCAAAAAATGTTATTAAGGTTACTAATAAGATTTTGGCCTATGTGACTTATTTATTTATTTATTTATTTATTTTTGGCCAGGCGAACGCTCTTTTGGATGAAGCTGGGCACATTTCAGTTTGCTTTCCTTCGACCCATACTCATGTTTTTATCGATAGTGCTTTGGACTAATGGCAATTACACCCTTTACAATGTAAGTAAATATTTTAATCAGAGATGGTCCACAAAATCCCTAGGTTTTGGGGCTGATGTTAGTATCTTAGCCTACAACTAAGCTGTGAAATCTGGGAGCGCTTCCAAGTGAGTCTGTACTGTATTCTTTTGAGACCCTGGAGCATATAATTTCTACCTTCTCCCAGACTCTCCATTTCCTGGCTTCTCTTGGAAACCAACTGGGCATCAGAGCGGTTTGGGAATCAGATGATGCTCCAGTATGTTTCCCAGCTTGTATGGTTAGAATAGCAGGACTGCTATTCTACAGGTTGCCCTGTAGGATGTACCTGCCCTGTAGTTTGTAAGGTACAGCCTTAAGGAACAAGTGTATGTACTGGCATGTAAACAGGAACCACAATTCTATGTTTTTCTGGAAATCATGTTGATTTTTATATCTGTGCAAAGCAGAAAAGATAGTACTGTACTTCTGATTTGTATCATGTAAGCTGCAAGATGATGGAGAACTCTGTATCTGCTAATAATTTTACAAATCTTAGATAACTCAGATTAAAAGTAATACTTTTTTGTTGTTGTTTCATGGTATAAAATAAATGACCCCTCTGAGATGTCATGCTGAATATGCTCTCTTGAGCTGCTGAGCATTCCCGAGTGCTGTCGGGGTCAGATTGAGGGGTTGTGTCACGTGTTACCTTCCCAGGCTGAACAGATTTACATGTCCGTGCCTACTGGGAGAGAACACCGTGCTAAGACACCAGTTGGTACTGCGCAGTTTCCACATGCAAATCCCAGCAACTGCTGCTGCCATCAGCTTTCTTGGCGATAGAAACAAGCATTTTAACGTCTGCATCACCCAATTCATAACTTCTTCCTGGAAACAGTAAAATGTACCGTAAAGTTTTATAGGTACGCTTGTTTGATTTGCTTCTCAGTTATCTCCCAAAGGAGCTGCAATATGGATTAGCTGCTTTGTTGGTGTCCTCACCATTATTGCTCTGTGGCCAGTTGGAATCATGTTTCGACAAGTTAGGACTCTCCTTACCTGTAAGAAGATCATCCCAAAGTTTGCTCTGTATCAGGTGAGAAGTTTAATATTTCTAATAAGAATTTCTCTTAACTGCTGATATAACACTGTCTCTCTGGTTCTTGGTCCTTTTTTGGAAAGTTACAGTATTTTTTTCCCATTAAATGCACTGTGCAAAGGTGTATTTTTACCTGATTAAAGCTGCATCCCTTTGAAGCATTCTCCTTGGCTGCTGTTCAGTTTCAGCTTGAGCCAATTTACCTCTAGTCTCTCAGGAGTGCTGGAGATGTGAGTGCCGTGTAAAATCCATTCATCTTTAGGCAACTGAAATCAAAACAGCACCTTCTGCGGGGCTTGAAGGAAGTTTTGTAGATGCAACTGAAATGCAACGTTAAAATGCTGGTGTGTACTTTTAAAAACTGGGAGAGGAAGTGGGGCGTTGTGTGGGTGGCTGTTGTTTGAACTGTTTCAGCATGTCACAGCGTTCTGTTTTGACAATATTTTTCTTGGCCATTCTACACTTCAGAGTTAGATAATAATGAAAATACTGGCTGGGAATCATTAAATAGTAAGGAACACACCCAGACGGGTTAGACTGAAAAGCCCGGGGACAGGCCAACTCTCTTCGACATCACCCTTAAGAGAGTACAGTACAATCCTTGGATATGCATCCTTCTTGAACAGGACATGTAGAAAGGCTGGTGCACTAAGGTTTCTGTTAAGTAAATTACTAAGCACTTGTAAATGCAATAAACAGGATGGTCACACCTGCAAAGCTGCATTAGGGTGAATCCAGGTTTAGGACGTCAAACTCTCTTAATGCAAGGGTTTATACTCACGCAGTTACACCAGTAGCTAGAGAGACACTTTGATATCTCCAAGGCAGCCGAGGCCTAGTGCAGAGAATAGCAGGTAATATGATGCGTACGTGATTGCTGCTGAAGCTAAGCTGCGAAGCTAAGCTCCCTTGTGGCAAAAAGCCAGCCCCATATAACTTGGGGAGCACCACATCTCCCTGCTGTGGCAAAAAGAGGAGACAACAGAAAAAACCCTATTTGAGTCCTTCTTCCACTAAGGGAGACCATAAGCTCATCAGTTAAATTGACACAAAGTTTCTAAAACTTTGTTATCTATTGTTCAGAGCTCAGTAAATCCCAGCTGGGAGCTCTGAGTGTGTTGCACCTCCAAAATGAAGGGCTGAGAAGAAACTCTTTTCAAACAGAGGTTTAATTTAACACATTCAGAGCAATATCATCCTGATCTAAAGATGAATTCTGCAGAATAGCAGGCAGCCTGCTAGTAGGTGGGAGGAGTGGGAGGGCAAGAAAGGAGGAATGAGGCAAAAGAGGGTCTGTTATGAAAGCGGAATTGTTGTGTGAACCATAAACCTTTTCCTGGTAGCTAAGGCATCTGTTTTCCCTTTCTGGTGCAGTTTATCCTCATTCTGAACCACTTGCAGGCAGCTATTATCAACATCTTGGCCATGCAAAGAATTATTCCCTGTGCTCCACCACTCTCCTCTTCAGCAAGAGGAGCATGTAAGTTCCTTTGGGAAGGATGTTGTTCATTTACTTATAAAGGTATCAGTTCAGCTTTGCTAACTGCAGTATCTGGTGTTTTCCTAAAATATTAATTTCCTGGGATCATGTAACTTTTGGAGAATCTCAGCTTGTACTTAAAAAACAATAACAAAAGCCACAGTCACAGAGAAAAACTTGATAATGAGAAGAGTTGGAAGCAGAAATGAGAGGACAAGAAATCAACATGCATAATTACTGTTAAATCTCTGCGTTTTGAATGCGTAAGTTGCTGTGTGCTTATTGATGGGCAATACTGTAATTCTGTAACTGATTTTATTGCTGCTTGTGATATACACTCTGCTATGGGGACAGGATGGTGAAGTTTGTTCCTTTTGCACAGATGAAAATTAGTAAGCCAGGTATTCATTTTTTGTCTGACAATCATTTCCCCCTTTTTGGGGCTTTTCTTTGCCTCCCTTTTTTTTTTGGCAGATGTGTCCCAGCAGGTCCTCATCATGGAAATGTTTCTGATAACCCTAATCTCAAGGGTGGTCTATCGGAGAAGATATGATGACCTAGAGCCTCCGGAGTGTACGGCTGAAGAAGCTGTCGACAGCAAGCGGACTCCTAAGATTATCCTGAATGGCGCAGTCAGTGAAGATGGGTTGCCTAGGGTTTAGAAGCCCCAGTGGTGCTCTTCTGCAGGAACTGGAAGCTCAGCTTCAGGAGCTTGTATTTTCTTGCACCACAAATAGCCACTGTGCATGTCAGAACAACTTCTGACATAAATGCCTGTGAGCTGTAGTGCTGAAAGGACCACTAGTGTAAAGATAACCCTGTTTATTCTCCAGTGATATATACATGGTGTGAGGGTTTTCATACCGTGTAATTTACTGAGATTTCATACCACATACTTCTGTGCTGTTACTGAGCACTTGATGGTAGCCAAACTGTCTCACAGTGTGATGTTATTTTATTTTTATTTTTTAGCTATGAGAATTGCTATGATTTAGAGCTAATCCAGAGTCATTCCTGTTAATCTCTTTTGACTTTTTAAAATCTTCTTTCACCCTGAATTAGTGTCGTATGTCCAACATAGCATTTTCCCATCCTTCCTCTATTAAAATTTATCAGCTGTCACTCTGTGCCACGAGCTCACTGTAGCTAATTCTGATCAGTACATTCATTTACATATGTTTGTTCTGAAATCCCCAAGCCTGTCTAGGCTCTCTACCTACATAAATGATGATCTCTTCGGGGCAAGACTTTTTTACATTCCTTGGCAATTCGTCTCCTAACTTGGTAAATACACAGTTGCTGTTTGTAAATATGTCACTGGCAGATGTTCTTCCTAGGGATGGCAGATTCTCTGTCACTGGCCTGGAAAAAGAAAATAGGAGTTAACATCCGTGGTGTCTTCTGCCACTGGTCAGTGATGGTACATGGTGCTTTGGTTCTCTGCTTGGAAAATGGGAATAATGATACCCAGGATCCTTGTGATAAAGGTGTCTGTGGGGATAAGAGTTATTGAAAGGAGTCTCTTTCAAAAAATCCTTACTTCCCCAGCTTCTTCACCCCAAATCTGACCTGCCCTGGTGTCCAGTGGGACTACAGGATCTTTTCNCCAGGATCCTTGTGATAAAGGTGTCTGTGGGGATAAGAGTTATTGAAAGGAGTCTCTTTCAAAAAATCCTTACTTCCCCAGCTTCTTCACCCCAAATCTGACCTGCCCTGGTGTCCAGTGGGACTACAGGATCTTTTCAGCTCACACCCATTGCTCTGTTTTGCATGAACCAGTTTTTACTTTTTGCAAACGATCCTGATATTCTTGAATGAACCTGATTGCTTTGGTTTAGCTCACTATAATTTATAAAATGATACGTGTTTAGTAAGCATTTGGATACTTTGTTGGGAAGGGAGGCGCAGCGCCATACACTAGCACTTGTATGTCTTCATCTAGACTGTTTCCTAGAAGTAAATACCCAGCCCACGCAGCAAGAATGCTATATGTGGGCTGGGAAAATGCTTCATGTTGGAAAATATGTTAATAACATCTTTTACCTATATTGTATCAAATGTAGCTTATCATCAGAGCAAAGCTAGGCAGATAGTGGGGCTTTGTTTTTAGTTTACAAGGAATTAGAAACATACTTTCTGTTTGGGAGTTGGTGGAAAACGAAATACTCTGAAAATAGCGAGTGAAGCATCTGGAAATAGAAAAGGGGGTTAAATGAAACAAAATGTTTTCTTCTTTTTGATTGAGGTCGGAAATAATATTTAACAATTGAAGGATTCCATTGTAGTAGGAAAATTGAATTATTTTTGTTTTGAAGTGTTTTAAAAGATTTTTATATTTATTTTTTTCTAAGCAGGCAGTCTGGGAAAACTAATACAGATTCTTGAACTCATTAATGTGAGAGAATCTGCACTTTTTCCTTGAAAAATAATTTAGGTGAAAACTTTCACTCTGTGTTAGAGTGTGTCAGTAGAATTAACTGGGGTCAGCTAACATATTCTTAACATGGGAGATCTTCTTAATGTATTTTAACATTATGGCTATTGGAATATTCCTAATGTTGCTTTATACCAGTGTAGTCTAGGCCGCAGGTACATTTGTAGACTTGTAGTGCAGGACTTCATTACATAATGGCACTGGTGATGGTTGGCTGTGAGTTCAAGCAGCTTCAAAACTGGAAAAGAAAATATTTTGAGTTGGTAAGGAATCTTTGTGAATTGCTGTGGAAAAGACTTTAACTACTAGAGCAAATGAGACAAAATAGCATTACTGGAAAATGTTTTCTGTAGCGGTTCTGCGAGGGGTGTGCCTTGGTGTGTGGGATCTGTGACATGGAAGAGCAGATCCACTTGCCGTGGTACGGACAGTGCATTCGAAAACAGGTGGAGCATATGGAGAAGTGGTGGTCTCTCTAGGTCCAGTGAAGGCAGCTGCCGGGCAGAGCAAGAGTCTTCACCCATCACTGTTGGGCTGTTACCTGTCGTGTCTCTGACGTGCCAGTTAAAGAGAATCATAGAATGGTAGGGGTTGCAAGGGACCTC
>VZSC01009881.1:4019-29284 GCA_013398225.1 Steatornis caripensis
TCATACTTAGAAATCATGTTGAAGTGAATAGCACTTTCAGTAGAATCATGGTATGATTTTTATCACCTCTCATACTTTGATCTATGAACCACTTCGTATATGAAGAATTCAACAGTCTTTTTTGTTTCTGAGGTTATACATGTTAAATATTTAACAGAAGCTTGGAAATGTTAGGCAAGATTTTAAGTATTTCCTCTTTTAGGTATTATACTTAAGATTTAACTGAAGGAATTCTTTCACAAGAGATACTGTGAAATGTGCCACAGCTTGATTTGGAAAGTAAATTGCATCTTTCACTGAAATCGTACAGTTGTTTTTCATCTGCTAGAATGTTTTACTTATGTAAATACAACTCTAGTCTTCGTCTTTATGCAGTTCATGACTAGTATGTTAAATATTTAGTCTATCTGAGCACATTTTCTTATTTTAAAGATGGATTCATAGATGATGAGGGAACTTAGAGCACCAAAATCAGAATTCAATTCTATCTTCATTTTGTGTTTGTAGGACACTATGATCATTGTGAGCCTAAGTGGTAAATGAAACAAGAAGAGTCAGGAGATTCCAAACTCTTCAGATCATTTGGAGAATGGGATTTATTTTGAGCCATAACTGACAGAAATAAAGAGGTTACAATTTTGATTTCTCAGGATTTGCCCTTCTCTAACATCCTACAGGTTGCAAACACAGTGATATCTGGGTTGCCTCAGAGTGATGATGGAAAAGGAATAGCATTAGAAGATCTCATTAGCTCACTGGCTTTTAACCCATTTTTAACAAGGAAACAAATTCCTCGAACTCCAGAAAATCTGCGTAAGTCTGAAGCAATGTTTTTATGATTGATTTATTCATTGATTAGAAATGTGATTAGTTCATTGACATTGTACATGTTACGCAAGAAGAAAAAGATAATTATTTCAGTGAAGCTGCGAATTACCCTAATGGCTCACTCCGTTACACAATTTAGTAGGCCTAGTAAGATGTAGGCCTACTATGAGTACTGTGGCTTTGATTTAACGTACATTTTTTTCCTGTTTAGACTACCCTTTGTGTTCAGGAAGAAAAATAAGCATAAACAATAGAAAGCAGCTTTACGTCTTCCTTCTTTGATTGCTGATGTTACTGAAGAGACAAAAGAAAAACAGATTGAGAGTATGAAAGTACTAAAATTTAACTTCGTTTATTCCATTTAGTTTCTGAAATTAGAAGCTCATGGAGAAAAGCTATTCAGACTGAAGACTCATCAGACACAGAGCTGGCCCCAACTGAAGTAATGATAGAAGCTCCAATGGATCCTAGACCTACAGGTGTGGAGAAGGTTTCAGACTCTAAATTCATGGACACCATCCCTCATGTTGACTTTGATCATTCCTTGTCAGAAAGGAAGTCACAATTAAGTTCTACAAAATTCACATCTGAAGAGGAGATGAGGTTAAGTCATATCCTTGAACCTCCAGTTTCAGAAACGTCTGGAATGCGAGAGAAAGAGAGAACTGAAGCACAGGAATTAAAATGTATTTCTTCCAACGAAAGATCTGTAGAGGATTCAAAACAGACTTTTCAATATATAGAGAAGAGCACGAATACTCCAGATACTTGTTCAGAAAACAATAGTAGAACAAGTGTTCTAACTTCAGACAGCTCTTGGGGTTTGTTAATGGATTGTATGCTGCCCTGGAATGCATCTCTATTGTTAAGTTCTGCCAGTCATGAAGCTGCCCACTTGAGGATATTAGATGAGACGCTTCCGGAAGAACTTAATAATGTAAATCCTAATAAATCTGCAAGTTCAGAGTCTGATTTTGATGTAACAGACAGCGCATATGTAACAGATAGTTCAAAAAATAAGGGGCATGTTAAAAAATCAAAGGTAGATCTACAGTCTCCGTTAAACACATATAAAGCGCTGAAAAATACTGCCTCTGGAAGTGAAGAGGAACTGTGTCAAACACATAATGTATGTGAATCTGTAAGTTGTAGGTCAGACCCAAGTCTTGCATCAGAAAAAAGTAAGAGAGATGAATTGCGCAGTCCTTTAGAACTCTTCTGCTTGGATGAAGAATTTACCAAGACGCCATCACCAGTATCTCTTAATGAGAGAAAATATTCCCTGTCATCTTTGCTGGTATCCTGTCAACATCTGGAGGAAATGGCATCAGTGGTACACGAAATCCCATTAGACTTAATACATAAATTAAAGGGTAAGGGTCCATGTACTTTAGCAACAAGATTTTGTCTATTCGGCTGCTAGGTATACTGCCCTAAGTAACCTGCCTTGAACAGATGAACCCTGCTGTGGAAGTGTAGGGGGATGGATTATTTCTATGCTTGCTCCGTATGGAAGATGAAACGTAAAAGCGAAGGATGCATGCTTCCTTCAGTTGTATCAACATGTTGCAAGTAGGAGGAAACGTTCTTATCTGACTTTCTGCCATAAACTGATTTAAAAAGAAAAAAACCTTGAAGTGCATTAGCAGTGGAGTAATCTGAAGTTAAATTTTGAGAATTCACAAAGTTAGTTTGAAATAGCGTGCTTACTCTGGACAAATTTGGCTGTTTAGAAATGTGGTGTAGGTAATTGGAACTTCTGTGAGGTCGGTCAGATGTTCATACTCTGTAATATTTTATTAATATACTTTTTAATATGAAATACTCTGCATTCCAGCCTGACTGCCCCTCACCCCATTTCCAACAGAAGTGTTAACTTTGTTTAACCAGTAGTGAGGTCATTTTTTGGAATGCATTAATAGAAATGTGCCAGTAATGGTTATACAGAAAACTCTCACCAAAAAAGGTGGTATTTAATGAAGTACCAGGAATTAGCTAGTCTCAAGGAATAGTGAAATTTATACTTTGTACAAAGGCTTGCTGCAGTTTCACTTTTGCTTAAAGTTGTGGCTGTACTGATCGTGGATGATTTTACCTTACTAGGAACAATTATCAAAATTAGAAGTACCATTTTATATGTGCTTTTTTAATGTTCGCAAAACACTTTTGGAGCAGTATTTCTGTCAATTAATTGAATATTATAGAGTGCTAATTAATCCACTTTTTCTTCCAGGTAAAGAGCAGTTGAATGGGAAGCCAAGCACAAAGGAACCATCATCAGGATAGAATTTATAAAGCAGAAGCATAACCATAGTAGTGCAACTATGGTTTGCTTGACCGTAGTGTCTTCTCCCAAGATTGCGTAGACAGAGAAGTTGCACTCCTTCCTATTTTTTGTGGAGACTTTATTCTGGTCTGCTTGTTTAAGAATGTGATCTGCCTGCTCTGGTTCTTCCAATTTCATGTCATCAATAGTAGCATTTTATGTACAGCTCATCATTTATATACAGAACTGTATATTCCTGTTCATGTGTATTCTTAAAAATAGCAGCTGGCATAGGTAAATGGCATAATCCTAGAAAATGGAAAAACAGTCTCAAATGAGTGTGAAATCTTTGGTGTCTCTATCTTGCCCCTAATTCCTGCCCTCCCCACTCCTCCCCACTCCTCCCCAAAGAAAAAACATTAAAACCCCTCTCTCACTTTTACTTGGTGTGCTATCCATTCATTGGATTCTTCTCTGTTGTTGAGACTTCTGGTCAATATTGCCATCAGTTCTACCTGTTCATAGAGGCTACTCTCCTTTTATAAACTTCCAACTGAAGTGCCTGTTTCTTTAGGCATATTACTGAATGAATGTTTTACACTAAAGCTCTAGGAACTTATGACTCCTGGTAGTGTTAATGCCATTTTATTTTGAAATGGTTTATGTACATTTACGATCTTCTATTTAAGTAACTGATAATACAGCTTGTGGTGGAGTGTGAACATAAAAGTTGAGGTTTGAGCAGTAAACTTACTGTGAAAGTACTGACCCCTAACCTGGTATGTCTACAGGGTTTTGAAGCATTGCTAAGTTAAATTGTTTTTCTGTTCTGGTGTATCTTCCCCCAAAACAGTTGCAAATAGGTTTTAAGAAGAATCTCCACCTGTAGGCATCTTCCTTTATAAAGCAGAATTTGACAAGGTTTGTGAAAAGTGATTTACGCGGCTAGTTGTGGAAGCTATAACGTGGCTGTTAACATGTTAACAGCTGAGGGGGAAGTGTTTCTTAGTAGCCCATTTACCTGTTGATGTCATAATAGAGAACTGGAAGGTCTGACCTTATCTATCAGCTGTCTGAAACAGGCCCAGCTGTTTTCCTTGCAGGCGTGGGCTCTAGAGCTTGGTGCTGGTGACTTCACAATGGTTCCCCATATGACTTATCAGGAAGAGGCTGGAAAGCACGACCACAAAGCTCTGGGTAGAATGCTGCCAGAGGAACCTGGGTGTGCTGCCCCAGGAAAGAAGCTGGTCAGCTAGGATTGCTGTCTGTACCAGTGGCATGCACTCGGTCCGTGCTTCTGGAGGTTCCTGGAGGACTGCTGCTGAAGAGTGTTTTTTTGATTTTTGTTTTTTTTTCATTCTGCTACAGAGTATCTGCTGGGAAAGACCTGAACCGTAATTTTTTTTTGTCAGAAACATGTTTCCCGAACCGCCTGTGCCTTTTCCTGTAGTTCCATCCTTGAAGTGCATTTGTCAGCTGTGTTCCTGTGGGTATGTAAAACAGGCTGGGGGAAAGGAGCTTGGAGTAACGATTACTTGGGGGGAAGGAGCTTGGAGTAGCAGTTACATGGCTAGCAGGCTGCACTGCTTTTCATTGTGAAAAATTTTCATGTGAAAAAATATAAATAAAGGTATCTTACAGCATTTTTAAAGTTTTAAAACAGGAAGTATTTTCCCCCGTTCTGCTTATTCCACCACATGGTTCTTGTTTTTGTCATAGTAAACAAGTGGCTGGGAGGTTTCCCATTTTTCTTACGTGGGTTTATTGCATCTATAAGAAGGGAGCTTTCTACTTTTTGGCCACAAACTTGCTTTCAGATGTGTATTACTGGCCTTGAGTCTGTGTTTTAGTGTAATACAAAGTGATACCTTCTCTGTAGACATGCTAATTCTGGAAAAGATAGCAGAGGTAGAGCTTTACAAGTGGAAGAGGCAACCGAAAATACCAGGATTCGTTACTAGTTTTGTTAGTGTCAGTCTTGTGAATGTACCTAAACTTTTCCTGAAAGAAATTATTAGCTTTAGGCACTTTGGTGTAATGTCTGTTTTCCCATATTTGCAGGTTAAGATTAAAATTACTATTAGGGAAAAAAAAGTAGAACAAAGAAGTCACTGGAGGATGGGACATGGATACTGTCAATGTTTTTGTTGGGTAGTGGTGGGGCAAGGGTTGTTTTGGATTACTTCTTACCTGCTTCTGTGGGTGGCATACCTGTGCAGTCACTGGCCTCCACTGAGAAGAGCCTAACTCCCTCTTCTTTATGCCCTGCCCCACACAGCTATTTATACATCCTGATAAGATCCCTCTGAGCCTTCTCTTCCCTAAGTATTCTCAGTCTCTCCACCTGTGGGAGATGCTCTAGTCCTTTTAACATCCTTGTGGCTCCTTGCTGCAGTATGTCCGGGTCTCATCCTGGGGAGTCCAGACCTGGGCACGGCATTCAGATGCCTCTTCCTCAGTGCTGAGTAGAGGAGGGGATTGCTTATAGGCCGACAATGCTCTGTTCAATGCAATCCAGTGCTGCTGGCCTTCACCGCAAATGCACGTTGCTGGCTCTTGGCCAGCTTGTTTGCCATGACCGTCCCAGCCTTTTCTGACAAACTACTCTCCAGCTGGTTGGACATCAGACTGTCCTGCTGCCTGGGGTTATTCCTTTCCAAATGCAGGACTTTGCATTTCCTTTGTTGAATTTCATGATGTTCCTGTTGACCCATTTCTTCATGCTGTAGAGGTCCCTCTAAATAGCAACACACACAGTGGGCCTATCAGCCACTTCTCTTGGTTTTGTATATCATTTGCAAACCTGCTGATGGTGCCACCTGTCCCATTATACAGATAATTCGTAAATGTGTTTAATAGTTCTTATCCCATTATCCAGCTGTGGGGCACACAGCTAGCGACAGGCTTCTGGCTGGGCTTTGTGCCACTGATCACAACACTTTGAGTCCTAGCAGCTTAGGCATTATTAAGGCCACCTCACTGTCCACTTACCTAGCCCATACTTCCATCAGTTTGTTGATGAGGGTGTTATGGGAGACAGTGCCAAAAGCCTTACCAAAGTAAAGATAAGCAACATCTGCTGCTCTCTCCTCATCTACTAAGCCAGACTTGTCATTGTAGAAGGCTTTCAGTTTGGTTTAAGCATGATTTTGCCTTCATAAATCCATACTGTCCACTCCAAATGACCTCTAGCCCTTTTGACAGCCTGTGTCTGGAGTTGATTATTTATTCTGTCATTTCACAGGGATGGAGGCTGACTGGCCTGTAGTTCCCTAGATCCTCCTACTTGCCTTTCTTAAAAACAGGAGTGACATTTACTTTCTCCCAGCCCTAAGGAGCCTTCCCCTGATTGCCACAACCTTTCAATGATGAAGATGACCTGGGCCAGCTCCCTCAGCGCTTGTGGGTGCTCCATGGACCTGGCTATGGTATTTATCTGTTTCCTACCCTAACCAATCCTATGATTGACTTTGGTCAATGTTATCGTTTTGTGGCCNTTCGATATAATTAGGTACTTAGGGAGCTTGCTTGAACAGCTGGTTCTTGCGTATCAAAGCTGTTCATCTTGAAGAAAGATGCAAACTACTGGTGCAAGCCAAGAATAATTTCCTGGGGCTTGACCAGCTGTGCTGGCTTTCTTTTCAGGCAGATTTTCTGCAGTAGGAGGAACAATCTCTGGTAATGCTGGTCAGGAGAGTAAGCTTTGCTCAACATTTTGTTTCTAAGGTCTCTTCCTGCTGCTTAGCAGGTTTAGATTAGGAAGTCAGTGTTAATCATCAGTTAATATTTCTTGCAACCATTTTGTTTCAAATAGTGGGAAGTTCTAATGATTAGAAAATTCTGACTTTACAAAGGACTGACTTCCAGTTTAATGCTTTAATGCAGTATTTTATTCCGTTATTACATAGGTAGGAGTGCAACATTAATCTTTTTTTACATATTATTTCACAGTTCTTATTTACTGAATTGTAATGCAAATGGATTGAGAAGAGTTTTTGTGATACCAGATATTCTGATGTAACTTCTTTCAGAGGCATCAGCATGGCATTGTAGGAGCATAAAATGCTGAAACATGAAATAAAACATTAAAATTTTAAGAAAAAGGGAAAACTTGAGGACAGATTAACAGAAAAACACACGTGTGTTAAAAATCAAACAGAAATAGTTTCATTAGATTGCCTAAAAATCCACCTATTTTCATAGATTATTTCCATTGGTACCTTCTGATGGAATACCGCTGTCAAAAATGACTGTCTCTTCCTATTACAACTTCAGTTGGTTTTACGATGGCATGGAGAGTTGCTCTTGGCAGGGTTTTGAAGATAGGTACTGGTATAGATGTTGAGTTTCTGAAGTTGCCTGAGAACTTGTGACCTTCAGTCCATTCTCAGTTTCCTTCCTAGAGCCTTTGCTTCTCAGGCTATGGTGAAGCTTCTGTTTGAGTGCACCAGGAGGTCTGTGTTTCCTGTTCCCTAAGGAAAGGAATGACTGTACTGCATATGAATACTGAACTATTTTTTTCAGCCTTGTAAAGCATTCTGGAAATTGTGCATCTGACTTCTAGTTCCTTTTTCTGCAACAGTAATTACTGTCCTGGTTTGGGCTAGGACAGAAGCAATTTTTAGTAACTTTACTTTTCACTTAAGTCTTTTCTGAGAAGCTGCACTCTCTGAAATTAACTGCATGTTTTTCAGACAGTAGCTGCTTCTAGCAGTGATAAGGCTCAGTGTTTTTAGGTAGTGCTGGAATATCAGTAGGAATGGCACGCAGAAAGGCTTTTGCTTATAGTCATCCCTATGGAGACCAAAGTTGATGCTTGGTTCTGCTGACTTACTTATGCGCCGGATACGAAAGAGTGGGGAAGGGGTCACAGCTGCAACCCTGTGGTGGGGAGGAGCGGGTTGAACAGGTGACCCAGAACCGACTAAACAGAGTATTCCATCCCATATGTGTCGTACTCTGTATAAAGCTGAGGGATCATGAGGGTCACTCTCTCTTCTCCTATGGCTGGAGTCCAAGGAGGACTCTCTCTGATTCTTCTGCCTTCAATCCCGATCCGTTCATTTCTGAGTTCAGTTCCTGCCTGCTGCCAAGTACAGTCCAGGACTTTACCAGGGCATGCCCCTGCAGTGTCCACGTGATGTAATCATCATCAGCAGGGGGGAAGCTCTATACTGGATTTGTATATATTTGTATGTATTTTTCTCATTATTTTTCCTGTTACTATAATACATTATTACTGTAGTTAGATTAAAGCTGTTTTAACTTTTCCAACCCATAAGTCTCTTTCCCTTTTCTCTTTCCTGCCCAAAAGTGGGGTTGCTGGGGGGGGGATGGGGAGAAAGGGGAAAGAGACTTACGGGGTTAACAAAGGGAAGGGTTAATAAAGAGCATCTATCTGTCTTCTGTTTAATAGTCAGCCCAGCTTTAAACCGAGACATTCATTTACACACCTGCGTGTTGTACCCCTAGCAATGTTTGACGCTCAGTTGAACTGTGGCGGTGCTGCCTTCTGAGTAATCTTACATCTAAATGTATGAAACAGTCTCTCTCAATAGTAATTTTTCATGTGAGTCAACTTCAGTTCATCAAGAGGTAGTTACGGTTAGATTAAATGGGCTAAAGGACTGCAAATTGCAGTCATCTTTCTGCTGGATACTCTAAGCATCAAAACTAATACCGTGGTGCACTGAAGATAATTTACTCTTCTGTATTCCTTATCCTCGCCATTAGTTCGGACATGTCGCAGTGAATAATTTGCTGCTCTTCATTGCAAACATGGGAAGTAGTGACTTGGGCATGTGAATCCTGTAACTCCACTTGGAATTATCATGTGCTGGTTTCTTGTGTGCCAGGACATGTCACTGTGTGAGGAGCATTTCCCAGCTGCACACTCTTAGTGCAAAGAGCAGACAAGACTGATAGGAGAAGTGAGTGGAGTGGCATCCATTTATACTCTCGCAGTTCTGGCTTCGTTAACATAGCCTTATTTTGCCTATTCAGTATCAAATTCTGCCTTTCTGGACTTTACTCATGTTTTGTCTCTCCTGTTTACAGTGCATGCAGATACATGGCTTCTAAACTATATTTTATTGTTGCTGAATTGGTGTAGTTTTCCAAGTAGAATAATAACTACTACTTAACGCTGAAGCCACTTTGTTCTCTGACAATTGCTATCCAAGTTATTGCAGGTGTGGTAAAGAGTCAGTGAAAGGGAATTTGTGAAAAGGATCCTTACTCCCTGTGAGATCACCCAACCTACTTGTTTCTCTCTAAATGTTACTGCACAAGTAATACCGCATTCCCTTACTGCGAGATAAAAGTCCAAGATAATGTGAGTAAGCAAGAATTGAATGTATTTGCAGTTGTTTAATGTCCTGAGCTTTCCACCAGAAGATGGCAGCAGGCTGATTTTAGTCACAAATATTTCTACCACTTACTGTTGGATAAATGTGGATATGCTATGCTGAATACTTTGAACCAAATAGTTTACTGTAGCTCACAGTGAGAAACCAGGCATTGCAAAGCATTGCATGTCAAGCAGTTTTGTGGGTTTGTAGGTCTGGCTGGCTGCTGGCGTGCAAGTCCTCTCTGCAAGTCCTGGCCGTTGTTCAGTGATGTGCTTTCATTTGCCAGTCTTTCAAGAGCATTTATTTTGGAAGAAAAATCAAAGCAGGTAGACATGTTTGTTGCATATTGCCTTTCAGTTCAGGAAAATGTTTCATTCTGTTCCTAGAATTAGTTTTCCTGGCAATAAACTTCAGTTAAATGTGAATGCGTGTTTTCTGTGACAGAGACAGCAAAAACAGAGAGAGGAGTGGAACTGATATTGCATGATGCAGAAAGAATTTGTGTTTTCAGTGAAAAGCCTATTTAAATATTAATAAAAAATGTTGAGTTTGGCAGCCTTGGCAGATGTTTTGTGGTATCTTTAATGGAAAATAAGCTACGTTAGCCAGAGAAGCAAAGATGTTTTATTACCCTGTAGCTAGAAATTAATCTTCACTATAGTAAATGTTTAGCATGTTAATAAGCACAAAATGTTGGATTTAGATACATTAATGAATTTTCTATTTTCAGTGCATTCAAGTATTGCAGAATAACTTCACCATTGGCAAAAACCTCCTTCTGAAGAATGTAAGGAGAGGAAAATGCAGCTGTTTTTTTGTAGATGAGAAGTAAAACACCAAAACGAGCCAGTGCGATCCATTGCACCATGGCTTGATAAAACTTAATGCCAAACCTTCAGGTTTCTCTATGTGCCTGAGGCTGAGTTCCTTTAAGGTGTTCAATATGGGTAGACATAAGAAGTTATCTGGTCACCTGGGCTGGCCCAGATTCATTTGTCAGCTAACAGAGACAAACTACAGACTGAGTTTGAGTTCAAGAAGCCACAGTCTAAATAGTGTATGCCGTTGCCACTTATTCCCACATGCTGATTCCGAATCCACATCCATAACAGTGATGTGCCTGCAGCTATTTTAATGCCTTGTTTACAGCAAAGCATGCTAACAGTTCCAAAACAAGGAAAAGTAAAAGATCTAAATTCTTTGAAACTGTGGCTCTCAAGTGAGTCTTTACCTGTGGAAAAATTGATGTTTGTAAGTTAAACTATACCATACTCCACATCGACAACAGGGCTGAACTGATCTTCTACAGGCAATGGTAATTGCAGTGTTTCTTAGCTTTTGAGTGCTTCATTTTGTACCTTTGGTAGAAAGTCTTAAGTGTTATGTGTGTCCTGCTTACAAGGAGTATTACATCAGAAACTTCAAATTCTGTAATTTGAGAGCAGCCTTTCCAGGCATATTTATGAAAAAGTAGTCACAATGTCATTGTCAAAATAGTTCTTACAATATGCAAGATGGCAGAAGTTCATTCATTTGTGATATTTGATTAGGTTAAGATTTGCACTTGCATTCCCAGTCAACACCACTGGTGGGGCTTTTAAGTCTGCCTGATGACCAGCTTTGCACAAATGAAAAGCCAGGAATGAGGTGTGTCAAGATTTCAAGCATTCACATATATTTTTACTATAAATCTTATTGTGCACACTACTTAGCATTAAAAGGCTGCACACTGATGTACTTTCAGTCTGTTATATTTGTTTTTTAAAGGGACTGAGTACCTCTGGCTATCTGAGTTCATGTGCCTGCAAGTTAATGCAGTGGTATAAGGGAACTTTAACATGCCAAAGACACAGACTGTATTTTCACATGTATTCTACAACTAGTGCAGGTTGCCTAGTTATATAATTAAATTGATTTCTAAAAGCAAAATCCAGATTTCCAAAGTGACTGTTCTTCACAGCTCTTTGACATCACTTCTGCCTTCTCCCACACTTCCTCTGTCCCTTGTAAGCCCTGAGTATACTTTTATGTCTGAGAGTTTTCTGTAATCCCCTCCAATCCATCAATATCCTTCTGTGTTGTCTGTTCTCTTGTCTAAGGCCAGATAGTACTTTTATTGTCTTCCTGCGTGGTTTCTCCCCATCCCCTCTCTAAGTACATTTGCTCGTTCTAGTTTCAGATGTTCCTCTTTGCTGCTTCCAGCCCCCATCATCTTTCTTGCATCTCTTTATACATCTGAGAGCATCTGCTCTCAGCTTGCAGCTTTTTTTTCCACGTAACTGACTCCTGCAGGGACTTTTCTGATGGGAGACCTGCAGGGCCTGTGTTTTCGATGTGAATGAACAAGGTGTAACCTCTGAGATCCTAGTTGGCTGTCAGAAGGGCTGGAGGGGGTCCTTACTGTGCTCACAAATTATTTACGTGCTCACCGCCTGCTTCTTCAAGATGGAAAAATCCTGGAGAAACGCCCGTTCCTGTTTCCTAGCATTTCCAGAAACTGCTTTGAAAATATCACTATGCTTTGTTAATTACAGTGTCTAGCAACACTGTGTAGAAAGCATTGTGTCAGTGAAAAGGTATTCCACACTCGAGAGTCAGCCTAGGGATTTGATCAGGCATGCATGTAAACTGCACTAAGATATCAGTGATTATATAAGACTTCCTGAATTTAACGTTCCAGAATAATTTGCATTTTTCTGCATAGAAATGACCATTTGGGAAGCAATTGTATAGATTAGGGAAAAGGAAAATTGGAGCAATTAAAAAAAAAGGAGCAATTAAAATTCCCATCAGTAGGGTATGGCAGCAATTTGGAAAGTTTGACAGATGTATGTAGAAATAAGAAAGTGTTAAAATGGGCATACAGTTTGTGTTCTATCATGCATTTCAGAAAGCCAGTCAATCTGGCTGTCAAGAGGAAATAAAAGGGCGGTGAGTGTGGCTTCACCTGGGTAGGCACAATCCAGCTGACCCACCACTTTTTAATAAAAAGCATTAGTAATTTTTGATAAAGGCAGCTGTCATGGGAGAATTGAGTGGGTTTGCTGCCAAGACAGAACAACACTGCTCAATGACTAATAATTTAGAACTTCTTTACCATGCAGGATAGCCTTAGCAGATGGACACTGATTTCTGGGATTTCTCTTGCCTGACACAGGCATGCTTTGTACTGTGTCCCAGGACCCTGTCCTCCAGTGTGGTGAAAAGTGACAGTACAGACCTCAGGGCAGAGGGCACTCGCTCTAATTTCCTGCTGAATGTGAGTTGTGGATGGTGGCCTTGTGCACAACATGGGATGTCTATGGATGTGACTTTTACTGCTTCTTGAGGTGTTGTTCTCTTCACCATGTGTTACCTTCTCTGTTGGATTGTCTGTCATGCTGCCAGTGGCCATGGATAGTCACAAGTCACCAATAGCTGTGACTTTCTCCTAGATGGTGCTGCTGCAGCTGTGTTTTCAGCTTTCTCTGCAGTGGGGCGTTTGCTAACTATTCTGGCTGAAATTCAGTGCTAGGTGGTGCTTGGTTGTGCTCTGGCTGCTCAGACTTAGGTCCTTGGTGCCAAGTGCTCTGCCTTAAGTGCTTTGGCTTCTGTTCTAGCCATATTGTGCTTATGTGTTTCCTAAAGAAAAACCTTCACGAGCTAATGCCTTGTAAGAAGTACACAAATTGCAGGTTTCAGGAAAGAAAACCCAGAAAATATTTTGGCAGTTTTAATTAAAAGAATGCTTTTTTTCCCTTCTAAAACCTAGCGGTGCTTGCTGATTTAGTTAACTTGATCAGGAATGTAAAAACTGGTATTTAAAATCTTACCTAAAGGTTATGAGAGTTGAATCCTATTTTTTTTATTCTCAGAAATTCCTAGTTTACAAACTCTGAAGGCCTTGGTTTTTCTGCTGAAAGGGCTCTAGTATTCAGATCATTACAGATGGCTTTCAGAATTAACTGAAATTAACTCTGCAAATTTAACCTCATTAGAAGTTGTGTAACCTGGAAGTATCTTAGGTTTCTCTAGAGTTTTTAGAAAAGCAAGAGGAGCAAAAGACCTTAATGAATTCTAACACCCAGGTTTGCAAAATTTAGACATCACAGCATATGTGGACAGAGTTGGTCAAAGGCAGAACGAGAAACTTTTAACTAAGTAAATGGCCCTCTAGTAAAATTATTGCTACAAGAGAAAGAATTGCAGGCAAATTTTGTGTGTGGAATGTCATGGATCCTTCCATAATTATTACTACACTTGATTTAAATCATCAAACAACTGGTTCATGACTGAACAGTTTGACAGTCTGCAGCCTGGTGCAGGTTGGCAGAAAGACTAGTATTGCTGGTACTGAAAATAAGGTGAAGGGAGCGCACTCTGGAGGCTGTTGTCCCTTGTGAATGAATAGTTGTAAACTATTTACTAGTGCGTTAGCGTGTCTCCAAGAAATACTCCGCCTTTTAAAAAGCTTCTAAATATTAAATGCAAATAATATGTGGTAAAAAAATTCAAAGGGAAGCTAGGTATCTACATCCCTTAAGTAGCTTTGTAAATGGATTTCAAGACTAGAGGGACACGTGATTATCTAGCGTGACCTCTTCTATAATGTATTGACTTCTGTGTGGTACCTGCATTAAAAGTAATGGTTTGCAATTGGAGAAAAACTCATTATCTTAATGTAGTTTGTGAGTTCTAAACTTGCCCTCTATTTGTAAGAAGGGATAAACTGGTAACTTGTATGCTAGCTAAATATCTTACCAAAAGAAATAGTTTTTCTTAAATTCCATATCCATTTCTGTATTTGCTTGATGAGATATATGCAAAGAATTTCTGAAGTTCTGGTTGTTCATTGCATCTCACAAAACATATTTTAATAGTTGATTAATATTTAAAAAGAGATCTCAGGAAGATTTATAGAAATGTTCATAATGAAGAGCATAGTGACTGTTGACCGTTGTGTGTGCTTTTAGCGTTAGAGCATAAATGGCCACATGCAGTGGTAGTGTAGATATCCAGTGTAAACATTGTGGTAGAAACCAAGTCATATACTTACATGCAAGGTTTATATGTCTCTCTTTTTTTTTCTCTTACCATTCCCACAATAATAATAAAAAAACCCCTGTCAATTTTAAAAAAAAAAGGAGATAGTGGCTGCAACATTGTTTGGCTGTTGCTTAGAGGACCCTATGATGAGCCCACTATTAATAGGTCCAGTTTGATGTCAAGTGTGTCTGTTTCCAGAAAGTGAGACTGCTCAATTTTCACCAGAAAACTTCTCCACAGTTAACAGAATTCATCCAAGTTACACACATGGTAGTTATTCTTAGTTATTGTTTTCCTAGGATGAGACAATGTTGACCAAGAAAACCTGTTGATAATTCAGGATCCAGTTCAAACTTACAACTGGTGAAAGCCTGATAAAACAGAGATGAAAATACAAAAGACATTTTACTGCAGGGAAGGATGGACTAGGAAATTAATCTCTCCCCAAAAGGGCTAATTGTGTTCTTATTTTATAACTCTGGAAATATGGAAGCCGTCACTTATCAGCAGTGAAGAATGACTGATTGTGCATTTTTCCATTTCCAGAAATTTAAAGTTGTTAAGAATTTCAGGATTTGTGACAGCTTCCTCATGGCTCGAATTCTTTTCGAGGGGATAGTTCAACAGGAAACTTAACTTTTCCGTGATGTGTAACTTACACCATGTCACGGTTTAAAGCTGGGCTGGCTGTTAAACGGATGACAGATGCTCTTTGTTAACCCCTTCCCTCCCCAGAATGGGGTGGGGGGGGAGAGAAAAGGGAAAGAGACTTACAGGTTGGAAAAGTTAAAACAGTTTTAATCTAACTACAATAATAATGTGTAATAATAATAGGCAAAATAATAATGAAATATATACAAATATGTACAAAACCAATATCGAGCTTCCGCCCCAACACGATGACGAATGCATCACCTGGAGACTGCAGGGCACGCCCTGGGAATTTTCTGGACTTTCCCTCTCACATACTCCAGTTGTACCCCAGTTTAAATCTACTGACTGCAGAGGAACAGCTCCCTATTTCAGTGGTGTAAAATGATTTCACCTGTAGAAGTTATTGCTCCAGGTTCTCTGAATCTATAGCAGTTTTTAAAGTTCTCTTCATCTGCTTCTTAAATGCAATTACTGTTTTGCCCTAAAATCAATGGAAATCGGTTCCCATTTTTAATAACACAGAAGTTAATTGGTGGAGTTATTTAAAAAAAAAAAAATTGTAAGTCTTACTTGAATTTGAGGACACTGGTCCATAAGTTTACACATTGCACAGCATTCCACTGCTATGTCAGGTGAATCATCCAAGCTTACAGAACATACGGAAGTAGTAACAAATCTGAAGGAAAACCAAGGGCATAGGCAAGGTGAGCAAACTGTGGGGTTGGATCTCTACCCCACCTGCCTTAGAGATTTCCTCCGGCTCCAGGCCAGGTTTGTGGAAGTGCATGTGGCCTGCAGGTTTTGAGACAAGGTTTGAAAAAACAGGTAAGATTCTGAGAGGAATCAGAGATTGCTGGGCAGAAAACTTCTCCTTTCTAAAGAATAAGGTGGCTGTGAGAGGAAGGAGTGGGACATGTGAGCCGAGGGAAGGGACTCAGGCTACCACCATGATGATGTAGAGGAACTCCATGGAATCACAGGATCATAGAATACCTCAAGTTGGAAGGGACCCGTGAGGATCATTGAGTCCAAATCCCTGCTCCTCATAGGAGTACCTAAAACTAAACCATATGACTAAAAGCAGCATGTAGATGCTCCTTGAAATCTGGACAGGCTTGGAGCTCTGACCGCTCCCCTGGGGACCCTGTTCCAGTGACTGACCACCATCTCAGGGAGGAACCTTTTCCCAGTGTCCAATCTGAACTTCCCCTGATGCAGCTTCATTCCTGTTCCTCGTGTCCCATTGCTGGTCCCCAGAGAGAGGAGATCAGCACCTCCCCCTCTGCTACCCACCCTGAGGAAGGTGCAGACTGTGGTGAGGGCACCCCTCAGCCTTCTCTTCTCCAAGCTGAACAAACTCAGACTCTCCTCCTAAGTCTTGCCCTCAAGGCCTTTCGCCATCTTAGTCACTCTCCTCTGCACACACTCCAAATAGTCTGATGTCCTCATACTGAGGCACCCAAAACTGCATGCGGCACTTAAGGTGGGGCTGCACCAGTGCGGTGTAGAGTGGGACAATCACCTCCCTCGACGGGCTAGTGATGCTGTACTTGATGCACACCAGGACACCGTTGGCCCTTTTGGCTGCCAAGGCAGACTGTTGCCTCATATTCAACTCACCACCAACCCAAAGCCCCAGGTCTCTTTCCTCAGAGCTGCTTTCCAGCCACTTGTCCTCCAATTTGTATGTATAACCAGGATAGCCCCGTCCCAGATGGAGAATCTGGTACTTGCTCTTGTTAAATTTCATATGGTTGGTGATTGCCCTGCTCTGTAGTCTATCCAGATCTCTCTGTAAGGCCTATCTACCCTCAAGGGAATCCACAGCTCCTCCTGATTTATTTAGTATTACTAGCAAACTTAATGTACATGCAACTCTTGTGTCCAGGTAATTTATAAAAACATGAAAGGGTACTGGCCGTAAAATTCAACCCTGGGATACCCCACTGGTGACTGGCCACCAGCCTGATGTAATCCCATTTACTATAACTCTTTGAGCCCGACCCATCATTCAGTGGTTCACCCACTGAATTATGGACTCGTCTAGCTGTGTGCTGGACATTTTGTCCAGAAAGATGCTGTGAGAGACAGTATCAAAAGTTTTGCTAAGATAAAAAAAATCTCTATCTACTTGCTTTGCTTGGTCAACTAGATGACTGACCGTGTCATAAAAGGGAATTAAGTTAGTCAAACAGGACTTCTTCCTCATGAGCCAGTGTTGGCTATGACCAATGATGGCATTGTCTCCCAAGTGTTTTGCAATAACTCCCAGAATAACTCTCCTTAATTTTATCAGGCACTGAAGTGAGACTGACAGGCCTGTAATTACCAGGGTCTTCCTTCTTACCCTCCTTGAAAATTGAGATGTTTGCTTCTGCTTTGGTACTGGGTTTTTCTCCAGCATTCAGAAGGCCAGCTCATCATTTTTGGTGTTTTTAATGGCAGTTGAAATGTTTTGTGTGCAGAAACAAATTTCTGCACCAATTCTGAGGTCAGTTCTGGCAGTTCCAGCCCAAAACTGCAGTTCACAGTGATTTCTATCCACAGGTATCTTCAGATGAAAGGTTTTCAAAGGCTTTGGCTTGTTTGTTTCTTATATTCTACTTGGTGTGGCAGCAACTGTCAGTCTTTTATAAAATAGAATAGTTTCTCACTCAGAACTTGAAAGGCTCTCCACTAAGTATCAAAGAAGTCTCCATCTGTAGCACAGTTTTCTTCTTGTATTTGTAGTAAAGAAACACTTGAAGATGCAGTTCAGTGCCAACATCCTGCTATTTCAGACATGGGAAATTCAGTCTTCTACTCAGACAGGTTTTAGTCCTTCTCTGTGTCATGGAACAAGGTAAAGTAGCCCTAATTCGAAGTGAGAACAAGGCCATAAGCTTTCATAGGAAATGCTGTCTGAGAATCTAGCTTCTCATTTTGCTGAGGTTTCTGTCCTGGCTCTAACCTTTGAGGAAGATACCTGCCATTAAAGCATGGTTATACAGCGTGATTCCTGATTTAGACTCATATGTCTTTCAAGTAGCGATGGCCACGTCGTTTTTATGATTGGACTGTTACCCTTCCCCTTCTAATTGGAAGGAAAGCACAGCACTTCTTCAACCAGTTTCGCAGTGGGGGCTAAGTTTACTGTCACCCACATCAGTGTCCTTTACCTACTGAACAAATGGTAACTGAGCTTGTCACCTTCTTTTGGGTCTCTCTTACTGTACTTTGTTATGGGTAAATAGGCTGTATTGCTGTGCTCTTCTGGTATAATGCTTGGGCAGGAAGCACAACCTGCAGGGCACATGGCCCAGGTAGCCATGGAGCCAGAATTCAGCAGCCACTGGATTGAATACAGTCTGCTTTGGCGGCCTCTGCTGAGTCACTTTTAATCTTGTTTTTGCCTTCCATGGTAGAAATAAGACAATGCTATTTCATCTTTTTTTTGAAGGGAAGTGTAAGTTAGGTGAGATTCACTGATGGAAAACTTGTGAGCAGAGATACAATATTTTCAGTTTTTTCCTGAAGAGGAACCTTGTTGAGCAGCTTGCATCAACAAGGTATGGTAGGCACACCATTGCGGCTCTGAATAACACCTGTTCTTGTTTTCCAGCACGCTCCTTCTCAGTGAAGGTAAAGGCAATGGCTGTTAACTTAGCACAAAACCATGGGAAAGTTTTTCTGTTTGAAATTGCTGAATTCACATCTCAGAAATTATTTAAAAGCTTATTATTTAAGCATTCAATTTAACTCTCAAACCCTTCTCTTGTCTGTTTTTCCTGAGTACTTGTATATCCGTTTCACCATTTTCTTTAATGGGAGTTGGACTAACTTACGTCAGTTTACGATAGTTTCTATGCCTCTATCGTGCCTCAGGTGGCTTTCTGGATGTATCCACGCTTTGCAATGGTGTGAAGGAGAGCAACTTTGGACGTCATTATTGAGAAATTTTTGCACATTGTTAGATAGCTTAGGTTCCTTTCAGTTTTTAATGGATGTTTCAGCTTTCTCCATTATTTCTCTACTTCTTTTTTCTCCCCTTCACTCAGCTGGACGGTACTTTCCTTAATCTGAGTATATACAGCAAACTATTAGCTGGAATAGGAGCAATTAGTAAACGTCTAACGGATTTTCCTATTTAGAACAGAAGTCATCAACATTTGAATTAAATCTACATTTTCTTACGTCTTTGTGATGCTTAGATAGCCAAGATTTTGCCTCAGCTCCCGATCGTGTGGAGGCCAAACATGATGACATTTGTATCCGAAGTGAAAGTCCAGGGAAGTTTGGAATTGGGGAGCTTGGATTGAGGGATTTGCTTTTGTTTCACATTTGTACAAGAACAATCTCTCCATTTAAGATCTCACATGATTATGAGTACTGACACAGAATAAACTTTGGGTCAACAGCTCCTTCATCAGAATGCGTTTTCCATTTTTTGGCATAGCATTGCCTTATCCTGGGCTTCTGAACAAACAAGGAATGGGCAGCATAGGGGAATGGATGCTTGTCTTTGTTTCCTGTCTGCAGCCAGAAGGCAATTAATTCACTCAGATACGTGTCATTGCCATTCCTGACCTCAACCTGTTGGGTATACTTGAGTTTTCTAACCCTCCATCCTCTCTGCAAGGACTGGTAGCCAGGCCTCCAGAAGAACCTGAGGTGTGTTTTACACTAAATTATTCTTCACCCTAGGTGTACTATAATGCTAACACCTGAGGTACTATATGATCAGTATATTTCACTGTGAGGAAGGATGGCACAATTAATCAATGTAATCTATTCCCTAGCATTTCAGCAGGCAGACCAGATGTACCGTGATGTCTTCAGTAATCATTCATTCCCTCATTCATTTCTCAGATGCTTTTAATTACAGCCTTTCTTTTGGCCACCAGTCCTGCAGCCTAGACCATATCTAAGTCAACAAGGTTTTCTCAGTCTCTCTAAGCTTCTAATGTAGTTATTTGCATGAAGTTTGTTTCTGTATGGTGTGAATGTGCAAGCAGAAGACATAGCATCTAAAGACGCTTGTTATCCATACATTCAGGTCTTGATAGTCATCAGTCTAGAAGGGATGTTGTCTTCATTCGATGCCTCCCTATGGAATGATCATTCTTTTAAAGGTGTTGTTTTCCAGTCCGTAATAGCCCTGTGAGCCTTGAACACAGCTGAGTGGTTCAGTACCAGAATGGGTAAGTTGTCACTGTGTTGTCTCTGCCCTCTCGTTATCCCACTCAGAACGTACTGACCTTGTCTGCATCCTAAGCACAGGCAGAGCTTGTTGGCATCTGCAGTAACATTATTGACACTGAATATTCAAACACCTTGTTTCACATACAGAAACAACATTGTCTGCTCAGATTGGTTAATCTTTGTGGCTTACAGATGAATTCTCCAAGGACTGATAAGTAAATATCTCTGTTTTTTAGTTACCTGAAATACCTTTCTAGCTTTGTGTCTTATCTCAGATAAATATCGAGTGTGCACCTCTACTTGATCTATGGAGCGCTATGCAAGCTAAGATGTGAAAGAAATTGATATTTGCTCGATCATTGCTGATTAGCTGCAGTGGGTATGCATGCATATGGACAGACCTCACTAGGGCTTGCTTTAGTAAGTCACAAAATCCATCATAATGAGTCTGTGTAAAATGTGATCTGCAGTGATTGTGTAATATGCTGAAATCTGAGAGCTCTCAGGCTTGCAGTGAGGATGGCATTATAGTACTTCATGACAGGTCTAATTACACTTTGACTGCTCTCTTGGGGGAGAGGAATATGAAATTTTGTTCTCAGTTGGAGGGCACAGATAAATTGCTGTATTCGTTTTGTGAAATTTAAGCCCATTACCACCTAAATTTAGTATCCTCGGATATAGATATCTACCTGTTTCCTGTCAAGAGCATATTCCACTTTCAAACGATACTCTTTCCACAAGTAATTCACTAAAGTTATTGGACTGCTTGGACCTTGCTTTTGCGAATGTCTTGGGTCAACTGCCAAAAGTAATGCAGCCACAAATGTTTAGTGTGCGCTTTTGCCATGACTGCTCCTGGGACCCCTGAAACTGAGTTTCGGCATCAGTTCTCCATTGTTTGTTGGATTTAGCTAGGATGAGTGAACTCTCACAACATAAAAGAGTTACTTAGTCTGCGTGATTGCTTGATTTGCGCAGCTGTGGTTTGGGTTAATGATGTGGGATCTTTAAGACTTCCTTTCTACTTGCTATACTTTGTTTTAAATGAGTTAATATAATCTTTTCTTACATTATTTCAAAGAAGACATGTATGAAAGAGGTAGGAATATAATATTTATTTCTGCAAATTATCTCTTGTGAACCTTCAGGTACTGAAGTACAGATAGGACAAGAAAGCCCTCTGAACTCTATTGGTAGTACCTAAAATGATATAATGACAATGTGAAGAAACAGTACAATTCTTGTTCATTGAGAGTTATTTGAGGTCAAATTTGTAGGAAGATTATATTATAGATTTTATTTTCTTGGTTGAACATGTGGAAAGCAAGACTAAAATTGTGAATAAAGGCAAGAGTGGCCAGCAGGAGTATAGTGAGCTTAATACAGAGCCTTGCTCAGAGTTCACTAGGTAACAAAAAAAGGATGACCATGATGACTTTATGCAGCTTTTGAAAGGGACACAACCACAACAGCATGTAATAGCAAACCCCAAGGTTTTGTTCTCTTCCAGGATACTGTCCTTCCAGCTGCCCTGGGTTCCAGTGCTGGCATTCTGAAGAGGGTGAATTTGGAAGACCGAGCAATCATGTATTTCATTCTTTTGCCACTGATGAGCAGTATACATCTACAAATACATGTTTCTTTTTTGTTAAACTTTTGCCTGAAATCACAGTGAAGACTGTGTGCATGCCAATGTGTCAAACCTCTCTTTCTCCATGGTCACTTTTATTCATTTTAAGGTCATTACTGATCCATCTGTTCTGACATTTGTTGAATATATGTGTTGGGAAAAAAGTGAAGTTCGGCATCTAGAGTTCAATGTTCTGAAAAAAGATTCTGAACTGTATGGGAATTACAGTTAACCTTCCAAAGGTTTCAGATTAATGTTTTTAATGCTGTTATAATGACAAGGACTTCAAAATTCTCTCAAGGGATCTCTTGCTTTTATTGTGCATTTACTTTTTGTTTCAAAACCATTCACCATCTAAAAGCAGAACCTTGTACTTTCTGTATACACCTGCCCACCATGTGTTTTCATTTTCTTGATATTATTACCAAATTCAATATTTATATGTGATATACTTTGATACTTTGCACATAGATGCTTTTCTTCCCTTCACAAATATCTGATCTGTCATCCATACTTTTGTAAGTCAGTGAGGTAGCTCAGCCTCTGATTGCATCTTCATTGCTTGGAAGAGAAGAGATTTGCACAGATAAATACTCACCTTCAGTGATTTTCTTTGCAGCCTGGTTGTTGGCAATCAGTTCCTGCTATTAGAGCCTGCCCCAGTTCTTTGGAACATTTTTACATCCCTATCTTTCTTTGAACAGCATCATCATTCCACCAAAACTAGAGATTTCTATAATATTGACTTGATCTGACTGCTCATGGACATTAGAGATCGTACAATAAATAGATTATATGGTTGAGGAAATGTTGCTTTTTCCCCTGTGAAGGTTGGTCTGAGGACTGGTGGTTTTCTCCTCTGGAGAAGCTGTATTTTATCGTTAGTTGGCAGAGAGATGTAACGGTCAGGCAGACTGTAGTGAATGCATAAATTAAATTAAAATATCCTGAATTCTGGTCCTGAGCCGTGGCTCCAGGTTGTCCTTCCTGGTTTAAACAAGTATTTAATGTAAGCTGAAAAAATGTTGACATGTTGCATCTCAGATTCTGTTTAGATGAACCCAACTCCTTTGAAAGCATGGATCTACATTCTTTGTACCCTCAAAGACTCTGCTATTCTTCCATAATTCCTAGTAAACAAAACCCTCTGTGTTCTTCCTTGTTGTTACATTTTATTGCTAACTTGATAGACCTCAATCAAGTGAAGTATAATCTGCACAAGTGAAAATCAGAGTAGAATTGGCCAAAAAACCCCAATGTCTAAGCAGTCAAGCATAACAAATGTAAAAATTTAGTTCTCTTCAGTTTCTAGAAAACAGGGTACAGCTTGACAACTGCAATAGCAAAACATTTGTACAATAATTGTAACTGTTTAGCTCTGACATTAACATGCTGACTTGCTGCAGTCACATAGTAGTGACTTCAGTACTGAAGAATCATGTAGTTGTTTTATAAATATTTATCGTACCAGAAGGAGTAGTAAAGGTAGCAAACCTTGAAGTCTAGCATTGTTACGCTCCTTGTTAAGAGTCTTGCTCTGTTATTTACATTAGTCTCTAGTAAAAAATATTTTAAGGAATATCTCTCTGGATGCAAAAGCAAATATCATATATTGGTGGTGAATTATCACTGATGTTAATTTGCTGCTAGTAGTCTGTAATACATTGAGTGTTACTGTAAAATCTGTGGGCATACATCACAATTTACTGCAAAATAATAGAAGACAAAACATTCAGGTTTATTTCTCTGCCCTATCAATCAGGAAGGATTTATGTGTGGAAAAGTGCTTTTCCCAAAAGCTAATTCTGAAATACGTCATTCTGTTGGTTGTGTGCTCTGAAGTTCAACAAAGAAACCAGAACTGTACACATGAAGAGTGGGTGAATGCTTCAGGTATAAAGCCACCACTGTTGCTGGATCATGCTGAAAGCTTAACTTCATTCTATGTCAAAGAGCTTGGCAACCTGGGGCTGCTGCTATCTGCAGGAGATCCTGGCCTTTTTCCTATCCTGAGCTGTTGAGAAGTCCCCCAGCTTTCACACTGCCAGCAATGTCTGCAAGGGGAAAAAGGCACGTTCCGCAAGCTGTTTCCTGCTTGCTCCTCTGCGCTTTGGAGGGGTACCTGCATTACCCACCCTTGTCCTGCTGATCCGCAGGACCCCTTCCTTACCTTCCCCGGTGCCAACACTGCTACAGCAGGTGCAAAACTTTGTCTCGCAAACGTCCATCAGGATGCAGGATAACTTGTCCACTGCAGACAGCCTGCCTGTTATGGGCATGGAGCTGCACAAAGCGTCTGCTCTGAACCACTTTTAAGAAACCTAGTGTTGCATGCAAGCCCCTCCAAATGCTGTGCATGCAGCTGAGCTGTATTGGGATACTAACTGATGGTTTCATAGAAGTGTCATTAATTTGTTCCTTATCAGCCATTCCTTATTTGCAAAATGCTATTTCTGGCCAGTGTCTGCACCGTATGCAGGGCAGTGATGAGCTAGGTAGTACAGCTATTTCCCCTACTCCGTTCTGAGTGCAGTTTCACCACAAAAAGCTAACATATGGGCCTCATCAACAGACTCCAAAGCCAAGGTGAAGGCTGTCTTGCTGTGTCATAGAGTTTAAGAGAGTAGGGAGATGAAAGTGCACTTAGTCGTGGTGTGAAGCCAGCAGATTTGAAGCAGAAAGAATAGGCAGATCGTTTCCCCTTGGAGAATGAGGAATAATTCCTAGGAATGCTGGAAGACCACAAGTGTGGCCAGAATGTGTCAGTGCAGCCTGTGTTTGGAAGGTTTTTGTCACAAAATCCGTTCCTGCAAAGTCACATGGACCAGCAAGAGTGAGCATATTAATCTTTTTCTCATTTTCCTGTTTGCTGCTCCTCTAGTTATGTGAAAGCTGGAACTTGGTAAGGTTGCCAAGAGAGTAGGGCATCTCTCCTTTTTTTTTTTTTTTTTTAAGATTTCCATCATGAAGACTTTTCTGCTAATATTTTAGCTGACAAGGGTAGTTTGCCTTACTCCCTGTAAGGACTCCCTTTGGGTCCAAACTCCAACCTTCTCTAAGGCAAAAATGAATTTACTTTTTTTATGATTTCAAAGAAGAATTTGCAATCTGAGCGAGAAACTGGCTTGTCAACAATATGCTGAATTTTATTTGAGCCCTTGTCGTGGTTTGAGCCCAGCCGGCCACAAAGAACCACGCAGCCGCTCGCTCACTGCACACACACCCTCCCCCACCCCCCACCGGGACGGGGAGGAGAATCAGCAGAGAAAGGGGCAGCCCTCGTGGGGTGAGATGAGGACAGGTTAATGCAACAGCACACAGAGAGAGA
>VZSC01009881.1:29534-122809 GCA_013398225.1 Steatornis caripensis
CCCCCTGCCAGCGTTCTGGGGAAAAGTAACTCTATCGTAGCCGAACCCAAATTAACTCTGTCATAGCCGAACCCAGGACAGCCCTCTGGAGCCTTCTTCCCCTCTTGTGCTAGTTTGGAAAATGATTCAGTGTATGAAGGTGTACCCTTGAATGTAGGCCAGAGGTTATCTGTATAAATTTAGGTAATCAGACATCTACTAATCCTAGATTGCTCAACATTTAATTCAACGAGGACTTTCTTGAGTACAGAATCCCTTTCCAATGAGTAATTCATCTCTGGACTAGACATGGCACTGGAAAACATACATCCAGCAGGGAACACTCTGAGTCTGGCAGGAATGACATATGAGACATAAAGCCAGAAGCCTCCTTCTCTCACTGTGTGCTGGTTCCTGAAGTCCTAAAGGAGCAGCCTTCACGCTGACTCTAGTGGGCTTCCCTCAAACCGGAAAGGGCCATAAGCTGTTATATCTCTGGGAAGAAATCCAAGCGTGTGAACCCAAACACCCTTTTGACAGGATAGGCCTTGCCCACCCTGCTCTGGCCTGGTCCCAGCGTGGAAAGAAGGAGGTCACCAATGATGCACGATCCATGGCAGAGTTTCTGTTTCACTCAGGAGAGAGTTTCCTCAGAAAATCATTTTGTTCTCACTGTCCTCATTTTGGTGCACATCACAGAAAGGTCTTGCGGTATCCAGACTAAATTGCTTTCAGAAAGTGTGAGCAGTGCTGCCCAAGTGTGAGTGAATAGAGACTCCCAAACCGTTACCGTTTTGCTCGCTTGCCTACACAAGTAACCTCAATATGTGGGCAAAGTAGGATAATAAAATTTATGAGAAATGGAAAAAAAGGGACATTAGAGTTTCTGGTTCAGCACAATATGGTGCACTTGGCTGTGTCTCAGATTAACTTGCTTTTTTCTTCATTTAGGTGAACTTGCTTTTCTTAGGCTGTTTTTGTTGGCTTCATGGACTTTTTTGACTGCAGACTATAGCAGTAGACAGAAACTTCCCTTTCTTTGTGCAAGTTATGCTTTTGCACTTTAAATAATCAAGGCTGTATCAGTAATTACAACACTCACTTATCCACTGTTTTGTAGTTGCAATCTGCAACCTATTTATACAATGAGGTATTATTAATCACCTGCCTGTGAGTCACTAACTCCTGTGCTGATTTTTTGCCTTGCAGATATCACCGTTGTCAACACCTGTCCACCAGGCCCTATGACAATAAGGAGAAAACATGCATGCTCTCAGAGTACAAGGAGAAATACCCCTTACATCCTATCACTCTTCCCAGAGGTTCATTTAGGCCAAAGGAAGCGTGCCAGATGGAGCCGATACCACCCATGGAAGGCATCTCAACTACAAAGTACGAAAAACAGCGAAAAAGAGTGAGGACTGTGACTTAGATAATGTGTATGTGTGAGATGGGTAACAGAGAAAAGAAAAATGATTGTTTTCACAAGGGGAATGTGAAAAGAATGACACTGTGGTCATACAAACATTCATGGGGGCTCTATGAAGGAGGGATGAAAGTCTGAGTCCAGTTGTAGTGGAAGCAAGCAGCCATTTTTCACACACTTCCTGGAGGTTGAGATGTGATCTGATCAGAGAGTACGCAGGCCTTAGAAGTCATGGTCTTGGCTTTTGCTCACTTTCTGTTTTGGGAAGCCTTCTGGGAAACCAGCAGAAATGTTGTCTGGGAAAGGATAGATTATATTGGAGGAGTATTTTTCTTCTGTGTTTTATGTGGCACCTGTTACACTGTAATGTGAGTGACTCGTTTCCAAGCAGACGTGAACACGGTAGAACTCGATGACTGGAAAGGGAGTGTGCGTGTTTTCCTCAAGGCAGTCACTGTGGATTGCTGGACTGTTTCTGCTTCTCAGTTAGGTTGTTGCTGAGTGTTGGTGTTCAGCAGAAGTCCTCACATTTGTGCTGTGCCCATTTCCCTGGTGGAAGTAACTTCTGAGGCTCTTCCCTGCTGTTAGTACAGTATGTTCCAAGCACTTGTCCACAAAAGAAACTCATAAAAAATAGGAATCTGATCCTTTAATATGAATCTGAGAACTTCCCTTTCCTCAAACTGCAGCTGTTGCCTGATCTAGATGTTTACATCCTTTACCGTCACAGGCACAATTATGAGCAACATCACTCTTGCCTTTGCTGAACTGAATTAGAGACCTAGGAGATGACAATGGCTATTAATAAAGTCTTAACGGCTAACATCCCCATTTGTCCTCATTCTGACATGGAAGCTCTACCAATTCCTTCCCCTACCTATGCCTTTTTAAGAGTTGTCACTTTAAATCACAAATGTGGCTGATGAAATCTGAAATGCTGGACTTACTCACGTTTGAGATGCCTCTGTCTACGTGGAACTGTAGCAACAACCAAAAGGATCAGAGGGTTTCAAAGAGCAGACTTCTCTTCTATATATGCTGTCCATCTCCAGCACGAGATGAAGCAGTGAGACATTTTTGTGTCTGCCTATAATTAAATCCTGGGCTCACTGGTGTGCTCTTAAGGCAGACGAGGAGGGGCAGTTACCATGTGGGATGTCTCAAGGAGTCCTTAGAAACTTTCCACTCAACCAGCAGAACTATCCTTGCTCAGATAAGGCTCAGACAAGACACAGTAACTGTTACTCCTGGAGTTTAGTACAACTTCTGAAAAGCAGACTAGTAAGAAAGCACTGAAACTACTCATATTTGCTTCTTCAGAGCATGCAGTCTATCAAATATGTAAAACTTACCTGGCCTTATAAGAGGAGAAAACACAGAGCCTGAACTGTTAGCCTTCAGATTGCCAAGTCTTGCTGTCCTCTGAGCAACACTGGTAAGAAAATATACCCACAGTGAATGTACCAAGGCCTAGCAGAAAAGTGCCATCACCTGTTAGAGGGCTGCTGAGAGAGAATGAATTGACGGGGTGTATGAGAATAACTGCAGGGACTGTGAGGCCAACACACACTGAGTTGATGTCACCAGTCTTTCCTAGTAACACTTAACTGAGTGTTAGGTGTCATATTGTGACAGGAAGTCCCCTTAATACTGGGAGTTGCAGGCAGTACTATTTTTCGTGGCATCTTGAATCCAGGTTGCCACTGACTGATCAGCAGATCAATCTCTCCTCTGTAATCTCCACTGCAGGTTCTGTTGTATTGCGATAGTCGAGAGTGGAAGAAGGCACTCTCACTGCCAGAAAAATCTTGATCACACTGGTGAAGAATTGCCTGCCTGTGGTCTATTATTTTGCTCTGGTACAGGTTCGGCTGTTTCAAATGTGAGGCTGTGCAGTGGTCTCCCTGTGGCCTGGGACAGACCCTCTGTGTTACTGAGCCCTCCCTACTGAGGATGCTGCATGCCTGTTCTATTCCTGCTTGTAATTTCTTGGCCCCTCTTAGAAAACACATTGGCTTTAAATTGCTGACAGAAGTATGCCAAGGGACTGCAACACGTGTGGCATCTACATAAGTCCTCTTGATGCTCTTGGGTTTCAACATGTGGAAGGCTTCTGTGTTTCAATAAGTACTTCTGTCCTATCCAGACTTTCCTAGGCTGTGGAGATAAGGGGAAGTATAAATTTTTTTACGTGTCTAGAAAATGGAACATGATTTTTTCCTTAAGACAAAAGACATAATGTTATTCTTCACAGGAGAGATTACATAACTCATCAAGTGTTGCCACGGAAACTTAAACCACGGGAAAAGCACATCAAGAGTGATAAGCGTATGGATTTGATCTCCACGTACAAACAAGATTATAACTCATACCCTCTCTGTCAAGTACCTCCATGCATCCCCTGTGTGGTGAGACTCATCCCCAGCACCAAGATGGATACAAAAACCACTTACACAGGTATGTGCCCTCGCAGCTTCTTTCAGGACTTCTCCAATAGCTTAGTTCTTTAAGCAGACAGATCAAAACAGCGTGCAGTTGTTATTTCTTCTGTCCATGTATGCCACTAGTTGTTGGGAATACAGACCCACGTTAATGGTAGCATGAGAGATCTCTCTGAGCAATGAGATCTCTCTGAATTCACCTACCTCCTTTGCATGTCTGACAGCTCTACAGGCATCCTAGGTAGAAGCAGGGCCATGTGAACTCCTGCCAGTGGGTCCAGCACACCATCTTTAGGATATACTGAATGTGCTCTTGCTATACTGCGGATCTGGCCCACACATTCAGTGGACCAGGCACATCTAAAAAACAGAATTTGCTAGGTCTGAGCAGGTCATGAAGCATGCGACTCTTTCTGCGTGTGCTGCAGAGTTAATCTGTGGATGTGCAAGAGACATATATGGGAATTACCGACACACAGAAGTTCCACACAAATGTCCAAAGCACTCAAGCTTTACTCCTGGTAAACTCCAGGTGAACTGTGCATCCAAGTATGCCCTTGTTTCTCCACAGCAGTAACTTGATATAGGTGGTTTGTATTTGTGGGGTCTCTGTTCGTTCCTCTCCACCAGCACAAATTCTCTTCTACACGCAGTGGGAGAAAACTTTCAGTTACACAGTTACAGTAACTGTGCTACTTTTGGTAGTAAGTCAGAAGTAGAAAATCAGAGGATTTTGTCCCCCTCTGCACATCTTCCAGCTAGCTGAAGTTGCTAGGTAGATAGCTTGCATCTATTTCTTAAAATAGTTTTTACCTATTTTATTTTTTTTAATTTGTATTTTATTTTTATTATCCTGTGCAAATGTAAAAGCTGTCATTGAGATTTGTCCCAATGTACAGAAACAATTTTGTTCTTAAAACTCAAAATGATAAAAGAAGTAAGGAAATAAAAGGTATGTGAATGCAGTTTTAAGATTACCCACCTGAAATGATTGAAAGTCAGACTTTAGTGCAGCTGCATGTTTGCAATGGCATCAACTGGAACATCTACATTAAGCACACAGGAAATACTGTCCATTTAGAATGACTTGAGTCATGAAGGCTATGACCCACAGGTGCAAAATACCCACACTTACACAAATTTGAACATTTCATTTTGCATAGGCAAAGTCACCAGATGGTATTCATTGGAATAGCTTCAGTGAAGCCAATAAAAAAAGTCTGCTTTGAGCAGATCTTTCTTTCTGTGTTTAGACATCCTTAACTTCTCTGTATCTGAACCAGATGTATAACTTAGTCTTTTATCAGTGTTTAGGTCAGCATCTTAATTGTTACTCCAGAGCTCTAATAAAATGTATCACAGCCACATTTGGTTATAATTTGCAGTATTTTTCAAAACACTGCAGATGGAAATCTTCTTTCAAACCCCCTCAAAGATCAAGTTGCATACTGAATGAATTCCCTTTTAAAGGCCCAGGTTCACAAAAAATACAAGTTTTCATTGTGCTACTCTCTAAGCATTTCTAGATTTTACTGATCACTACTCAAGTGTGAAATTTGGAAACAGACTATTCAATTCATCATCATAATTCAAATATTTAAGCAGCATATAAAACAGTGCTGCAATGGTATTAAATTACCTTTCCTACTGTACTGTCATACTCCTTTGCAATAAACACACCATATCCCAGGTGACACTGTAGGTTTATGATGATGCTATTGCATACCACAATTAAAGTCAGATGGCTTTGCAACTTAAGGTATCAAAATTCTCATCTCCCCCAAGCTGCACACATAGCTGTTTCTATCCATCTGCAGGTATGTAATCTAATTTTAGTTTTGTCTTGCTTGGGTATAGTGAGGTGTGCCTAACTCTCCAATAACATATGGTTCATATCCTCTGTTCCCTCCTGTACCCCCTAATGTATTCAAGATTGAGCTACATGGGAAACTATTAATAACTATGGGAGAAGAATGAGAGTTACAATAAAATTGTAACATATTTTGAAGGAATAGTAGCACTGCTGGCTTACACTAAGGAAAATAAATTCATAATGCCTATGAGGTCTCCAAACATGTAGAGCCTGTAAATTTTTAAAATCAAAGGCAGATGGACTTGCTTGTCATATCTTGAATATTTTGCAAAAGCTGTGATTACATTCAAAATGCACAGATTATTTTCCAGCGAAAATGATGGGAGAACCTAAAAAGTTTTTTGGTGACTCTTGGTTGGCATCTGAAATGTGAGGACACTGAACGAGCCCTTGCTTAGAGATGGGCTGAATCTCATTAGCTTCTCACTTTTTAACACTTTATTGATACATTCCCTGTAATGACACATGTCAGTATATGCTTGTCGTTCACCCTGCTGGACCATCTCTCCAGGAAAATGATGTACCCTAGGCACGGGCACAAGGTCAGCATCTCACCAGTGCGATGATGCCTTGACATCTCCTATTCCCTGAGAGAAACAGGAGCACCTGAGGCATTTAAACATACCTGACACTAGCAGGGCATGCTGCTCAGGCTTCAGGTGCACCAATAGTGTCAAAAGAATGTCTATGCTGGTGTGCATAGGGACGCTTATGTTCTCATGAACCATCAGAGTGGTTCCAAAGAATGGTTATCAATATGGTGATAGGTGCTTTATAAATATAAATATAAATATAAATATAAATATAAATATAAATATAAATATAAATATAAATATAAATTATATATATATATATGTGTATAAAATATCTCTGTAACAGCTCTGTATCCAAGGGCTAGGGTGCTCACTGGGAGCAGCACGGTGCTTGTTGCTGCTGCTTCCTCTCTTGTGCCAGGGAAGAGCAGCTTGATTTGAATCAGAAGGACTTTAAATGGACACCTAGTTGGGGCAAAAAGTTACTTTTCTTTGGTCAGCTATACATCCTTTGGTAATTNTCGTTCACCCTGCTGGACCATCTCTCCAGGAAAATGATGTACCCTAGGCACGGGCACAAGGTCAGCATCTCACCAGTGCGATGATGCCTTGACATCTCCTATTCCCTGAGAGAAACAGGAGCACCTGAGGCATTTAAACATACCTGACACTAGCAGGGCATGCTGCTCAGGCTTCAGGTGCACCAATAGTGTCAAAAGAATGTCTATGCTGGTGTGCATAGGGACGCTTATGTTCTCATGAACCATCAGAGTGGTTCCAAAGAATGGTTATCAATATGGTGATAGGTGCTTTATAAATATAAATATAAATATAAATATAAATATAAATATAAATATAAATATAAATATAAATATAAATTATATATATATATATGTGTATAAAATATCTCTGTAACAGCTCTGTATCCAAGGGCTAGGGTGCTCACTGGGAGCAGCACGGTGCTTGTTGCTGCTGCTTCCTCTCTTGTGCCAGGGAAGAGCAGCTTGATTTGAATCAGAAGGACTTTAAATGGACACCTAGTTGGGGCAAAAAGTTACTTTTCTTTGGTCAGCTATACATCCTTTGGTAATTGTGTTTGTGCAGTACAATAGCCACTGCCATTCAAAAGGAATAACTCTGTTTGGGTTGGAGGGTTCAAATATCCTGATACCTAATTGCATCACTTACTTACTCTCTCATACATTGAAATCCAGACTTCCTTCCTGTGCAGAGTCAGCTGGAAGATTATTTGCCTCATGAATCTCCATGTGGTTTGAAAGGAGGGAAAATAATAAAAGAAAAAGACTTGGGTTAGCTCCAAGACTATTTCATTTCAACTTCCTACCAGTAACCATAATTCTCTCTAGTTGTACTGGTAAGATTACTAGGAAGTGAAAAAGTGATGGTCTTGTGGCTACAGCACTGGTAGGAGAGTTAGGCAGCTTTGCAATATATTTCTAGTGTGACTGAGTGCAAATCTTTGTAATTCTCAGTGCCTCAGTTTTTTTCCTGGTATCCTGCTGAGGATGGAAGATATGAATGTCTCTAAAATGCCACTTAAACCGTTTTCTTAGTAAGGAATTTGGATAGCAAGATTTCTGGGGTATGGACCATCTCTGTGCTATTATTCAATGCTTCAGATCAGTGTACACTTGGTCTGCAAATTCCAGCACAGTTTTTCCAATAAGGAAAAAATGGAGCCAGAGTTCCAAGCTCATTCTCAGTTCCTGCTTGTACTGAGAGCAGGAGTACCACAGAGTCCGAAGCCAAGAGCTGAGGAGATGCCGTGTGCCGTGTCAGCTTGCTGACACCGACATGAGCTGCAAAACCTTAAACCTTGGCAAACAGTAGGCGGCATCACGACTGTGCAGTTTAGAAATCAGGTCATCCCCAAATGAGAAGGTACAAAGAGGAAGAGTAGCTCTGCAGCTTGGCCTTTAGAGTGGAATGGTGGACATATGGTTCTCCTTGCCCCAGACATACTGTGGGAGACACCTGAACAGCCTTCTGCAGGCATAGGTGTGCTCCAGCCAACCACAACAAAGCTGCAGGAACTAAGTGAAGGATGTCGAAGTTAGTGCTATGATACTCCACTTTCATGATTACTGCTTGACTGAGCATGAGGATAGCACCCACGTAGTCACCTGCAGAAGATGACTCTGCAAGACTGAGAATGCAATTTAATCTTCCCACATCGTATTTCACCATCTCTGTAGGTACAAGTGGGTACAGCACTATTTTCATTCAATTTCCTGTGTAGATGTTAAGCATTTCCAGGGGTTAGCATACTAGTGTATAAAGTGTCCTACAGCAGCTCTTTTAATAGGGTTTATCAATCATCACAACATCAACAAATATTTATTACAGTAGTAAATCTAATAATCAAGATGTTATATAGTTATGCGTAAACTCATCAAATAACTTCAGTTAAGCACTTAGACAGAATTCCTCTTATGTTTCAGGTGACTATGTGCAATGGAATGAACCAAAGCCAAAGCTGGTAAGACCAAATGACAGATTTTGCCCATCAGAAGAAAAATTTGACCACAGCACCACTGCCCAGGATGACTACCACTACAGGGGGCCAGTTGCCACTCGAAGCTGCAAACCTCTGCATGTGATGCAGAAAAACAAGGCTCCTTTTGAGAACAGAACCAGTTATAGAGTGAATTATGTGCCACATCCTCTGAAGAAACGTTACGTCCATAAATCTGAGAAATACAAAGCCAGTAAGGTCCCATTTGATGGCCTCACTACCCACAAAGTTTCTTACAAGCCGCTGAATGGTCAGCCAGCGAAGCTGGCAAAACCATACCAGCCGAAGCTTCTCTGTGATATTCCATTTTCTGCTACAACTGAGTTTCAGGAAAAATACCAAGCTTGGCCACGGCTTCCTGTATTCACCAAAAAACCTGTTGTATATCTTCCTCCTCTGGAGAAAATGGATCTTCACACCACTACTCAGATACATTACAAGAACCCAAATGGCAAGCCAGCCAAGATGTATCGATCTTTCGCCCAGCTTCAAAGAAGTACTGAACCATTCACTAGCTCTTCTATAATGAAGGAAGACTATAAGCCTTGGCTCTGCAAGCCAGTAAAACCTATCACTTACGCTCCAAATCTGACTTTGCCAGCAAAACCAATGGATTGCTTGACTACCTTTCAGACCCACTACGTGCCTCATCCACTCATAGTTACGAAGAGTTGTAAGCCTGGCTGGTCAGGCCCAAAGCATCAAAGTCCACTAGATGATAAAACCGAGTATGCTACCAGCTATACACCAAAGGGCATTGTTAAATGCTTGGCCTCTTACAAAAACCCACCTGGTTATGTCTTTGAGGGAATTGATGCTGATGGTCACGCTTTCTATCTCCCTGTTTCCAAAAGTGAGTGCCTGTGAGGTGGATACTGAAGGAAAAAGAGAGTGGATGCATCCTTCTTGGAGATGGACTCAAAGAGCAGGGCCTCAGTTGGCTGTGAGTGACAACCTGATTTTGTTTGTAACCTCAACTCAAACCAGTCACTGATTTCTTATTTGTAGACCTCTTAAAATAAACTTAGTTCCCAGGCATTGGCTTTTTCTGGATCATTTGCACAAAGGAAGAACATAAAATCCAGGGAAAAGACGCACTGATTCTTGTTTCTCTGTATTTTGTTTTCTTTTTCCCGCCTAACTCTTGCTCTGTAATTGAGAGAAATAACCTCCTCTGGAGACACTAAAAGAGAGACCTCATAGTAACATACATTATTGTTAGTGTAACAGGGGTTCAGCTTGATCCATGATGACAGCGGTAGAACAGCATCTTCAGATGAATTACATGCTGTAAAGTCATTAGAAGTCATGGCTCAATAACAAGGTCTGAGATCTGGCCTTACCAGTCACTTCCATCAGAGACATGTACAAAAGGTACGGTTACTGGATAAATATTGTTGAAGATTGTGCCTCCATTATTTGTGTCACTGTGCTTCCCAGAGCTAGGCTATCATCAGATGTGAGGTTGTAATGCCAAAAAGATGCCACTCCAGGCTGACAACTGCACTGCAGTACACAGGACTTGGTTACTGTTTTCACGCAGAATTAATTTAGGGATAAAGATGAGCAGAGGTTTGTTTTACTTTATGTTTGTGCCAACTAAATTTAACTTTTTCTTAGAGTAGTCATAATCTCAGAAAGAAGGATGTACAAGTACAGGTTAGAAGCCCTGAAAAAGAGCTTAAAAGGTCACTGAACTGCACCACATGTTTGTGTAATTGTTCTTGAAGTTGCATACAGGAGAAGGAAAATGAAACTATACTTGTGAGCATGGCAGACCTAGATGCTGGATGCTAGTTCTAGACGAACCAGCCCTTTTTCAGAAAACTCTCAGATCCTCTGTAGTTATCTTGCCTGTTTTGTGGGACAATCATTAGTGAAAAAAAGACTGCTTGCCTCTGGCCCAGCCTCCAGTGTCGGGAGCAGCCTTGAGGAGCTTGTGAAGCTTGCACTCATGATGCAGCACAAGACAACACTTCTCACTCCAGTGAACAAATGGGTGGAAAGAGAGGACTCAGCTGCAATCAACCTCATACTTAATTCACTGGTACTTTAGGAGAATGGAAAATGGTGTGAATACCTAAACACTGGCCTAATTACAAAGGCCACTACTATGGAAAAGTGTTTCAAAAGCCAAAATGCAAGGATGAAAGCAAGGGCTTTGTCCTCAGCGGGGTTGAGAAAGGGGAGTCGTATGGTGAAGCATGCAAAACCCAAGGAGAATTGTGCTAAGCAATAATAGATGAAAACTGTCACTGCCAGAGCAGGTTACTACACTGGTATCAATTACTGTAATCATTGCCAATAGATACAGCTGTGCACAGGAACAGTCCCCTCCCTGCACATACACTGCAGAGCCTGTTTGGAGGGATGGCTTCTTCTGGCATCCCTGAAAACACAGAAGAGGAAAACTCACCAGCGCTACTGATCTCTAGGGCAAAGCACAAGCTGTTAGGCAAGTCTTAAACACAAAAGCTGAATTAAGGACACATGTCCAAACTAAATTTTAGAAGGGTAGCAGCTTCCTGGATGGTCCTGAATATCTGCATAGCCAGGAGGCAGGCAGGACTGCGATTCCTGCATGTGGAAAGGCTTAGCAAAAATACTTAGATGCCCTGTCCTTCAGCAGGAAACAAAATAAAACAACCCCAAAATAAACCAAGTTATCCAGAATAATGAGGGAGATGATAGATAACTAATCAGTTCAGTTTTGACTTGCATTATATCAGCCTTTCAACCACCTGCGCCTGCAAGGACTACAAACCCCAGTACCTCACATCTGAGAAGACAGTTATTCCATCTGGAGAAGATTTGCAGTTGGCAATATGTGAGAAGTCAAAAAAATCAGTAGGTTATATACTTACGGTCTAGAAATATGAACAGGCAGCAAATCTGTGAAAAGCTTGCCACTACAAACTCTAAAAAGGGCTTCACCTGATGCTATAGATTGCTAGAGAGAGCAAATTGTCAGCAGCCCAAGAGTTTCAGAGCTATGAAGAAAGTGTTGAAAGATAAGAAGTATGCTTCAGCAAGGACAGAGGACGTTCATATCCCAGAGGGAAGCAATATCAATCCTGGGCATGGTATTCCAGAGACAGGAGGCAGCTGAACTTAATGTAAGAAAAAGCAAACCCCCTTCTTTGCAAGACAAATAAAAGGACTTTCCAGGGGCATGGATGGGATCTCCCCAAGGGAGCCATGTTATCTCAGTTGGAAAGAAACATCTGGGCAGAGAACTGCAGTCTAGGTTCACTGGGATGAGAAACTTCCGTAACAAATTTTCTGAGCAGAGTTTGCTTTTGTCTGATTCCATTACAAATCCCTCTTCCCTCTACTGTGCTAGAGTCTCTCTATGCCTCTTTCCCACATTGTAAGCAGTAATTTGATGATTTGTGCCTCTCTGCTTGCTTTTGTGGGGAAAGACTGCGTTGGGGCATCCTGATTTTCACCTCTCCATCTGGCTACAAGTCTGTCCCAGAGATGTTTTGAGCTGCATTCAGCAGGAAAGGAATAGGGTAACTCTTCAAGAGACAATGGTGTATTTGGTTCTATGTTCCCTGTTTCCACCAGTTCACTAGCGGTGTGCTTGCTGGTGTGGAGAACTGTGCCCAGACAGTCAAGAAGGCTCATGCAGCACTGCTGAGTGCCATAACAGGGGCTTGAGGGTGCTGCTTTGCTAGTTGAGCAGGCCCCTGCTCTGCTTTGCTCTCTGCTAAGAAAGAAAAGTGCCTGCGGGATCCTCCCTGCACAGCTGGATTTGATTTGCTGTAATTTGTATGTAGTGGGTTAACAGTGAGATTTTTCTTTTTGGGTAATAAAATCATCAGATTACATGCTATTAGTTGAAAACTGACTCCATCAGTGTTTCAGTAGGTGAGGTGTTTTAACAAGCATCCACCAACTTCATGAGCTATTTATTTAAACCAATAATTTATGCTTTTTAAAAAAAGCAGCATGTTGAAAGGCGTGGGGGCAAATCTTATAGCCCAACCCAAGTCACTCCTACATATAAAACTACATATAAGCTACAATAAAGCACTTCCTTAAGAGGAAAGAAACCCATCCTGGCTCCTCACTTCAAGAGCAAGCTGTTCATCCCCTGACTGGTGTAATCTTTCTGGTTCTGGTTTTACTATCGTGTTTTGCCACTGACCTTAGGGAGTTTCTAAATGAAACACGCTTAGACCTCATGTGAGACCTGGAAGCAGCAGACTACTTTTTAGTATTAAAAAGGGTGTGGTTTCCCATGCCCGTGTCACCCTAAGCGTGTGTGGATAACTATATGCTTGCTAGGCAATTGTTCACATCCTGCTGCTGCTTAAGCAAATAGTATTCATACGTAGCTGGAGTACAACCCTCCGGTGTCCTGTTCCCTTTTAGCCACATAAAACTGCATACTTTTATTTATAGGTAGACAAATATAAACTTTGCAAAGGGCTTAAAGTCTTAGGCAACACTCTTGTTTTTGCCCCTCCTAAGAGGTAAGCAGTATGTTAGCAGGAAGGATAGAGAACTGCAACCCATACAAGCAGCACACCATTTGTTCATCATTTTGGCTTATAAGCCTTAGTTTTCGGAGTTTCAAAAACCCTGTCCCTTGCCCAAGGCAGCAGAATTGCCTCCCTGCTCCTTCCTGATCACACAGTGCACTTCCTCTGCCTGCAGAGAGGAGTCTCCTGCTCGGGCTCTGTTCAGATGGGGCCTCGGCTGGTGCAGTCCTGCCTGCTGTGCTGCAGCCCTCCTGTAGCCTCAGGAACTTAGCCAAATGCTTGGTCTTTCACCTGGTACCCAGGAAATCTGTGCGTTTGGGCAAGCTCGGAGGTGTCCTGCAAGACAAGAATGCTGCCTCTGGTGAAGGACATGCATTTTGTGGTACCAGGATCGATTTTGTTGTGTGAGCTGAGTGGCGATGCTTCAGTAGCTTCACTGACATGCTGTGCAGAGGAATCTGGTCTTTAGAAACATGGTGCCCATTTTCCCCGAAACCCGTTGGTCTTGTTGACAGAGGCAGTCATTTTGAAGGGAGTGTGGATGGAACACGGTAGGATGGAGTCTCTTCTTGGAAAGAAGTTGTGTTTAGTAATTAGATATAGTAAGTAAATCGACTGACAGGGTCAAAGACCTGCAGAGCTCTTTGGAGCTGTGTAAGTAAGTGGCGGGGGTGGGGGAGGAGTGGCTCTCACTTCTTGTCACTGGCACAGTGAGGTGCCAAGGAGAAACGGTTGTGCGATGGGTGACGCAACGGTGCATCACTCCTTCCCATCTGCCACACTTCATGGGGAACTAACGTGCAATTCAGAGCAGCCTGATGCAGTACAACTTACACGTGGTACAGATTGATATATAGACTCAGAAACGGGCATTAAAGACATTCCCACGCAACCCCGTTTCAGTGTGAAGTAAGTGTGTGCAGTCACAGTGCCAAAGGCAGGCGCCCTTGTAAAGCTGGTATGTGAGAAAGGCAAAGCACGTCCAGTGGGCTTCCTGCATTAAAAGCAAAACAAAAAGCACTGGTAAGATTGTAATGAGAAAGAATTGCATCTGATCATGGTTGAAGTTGGTGATACCGGCACCAAAAATTTCAACTTTCAGGCTTTTATTTATTACTTCATGCTGTCAGCTGCATAACTAGCCTGTCAGTGACAGGGTATATGCATTGCCCTCGGTATCTCTAGCAAGACTGCTTACTAAGTGATTTTGGTTAGTCTTATTTTGTGGGGTTTTTTGTCTATTTTTTTTTGTTGGTCAGAAGCTATTTTTTGCTGTGCTAACCTTGTTTCTCCCTGTGTAAATCCTTCTTTGTATGAGTGCAAGCTGGTACGCAAAGTCAGATCAGTGAGGAGCCACTGTTGATGATCTTGTTTTAAATGCATTTCATGAACTACTTTGTGCTTTGTTTTGTCAGTGTCTTTATTTCATTTGAAAAAACTCTTCCAGATGGTCCCTGCTGTGGTACTTCTCTAATGCTAAGGCACCTGTATACTCTCAGCCTTGCTGCCTCAGACACCGAAAATGTGTTGAATGGCTAGTAGAGGGTGTTCCAGGTTTTGTAACCTTCCTGACAATAAAGAAGGGCTGGAGTCTGTGACTTCATGGACTTCCTAGTCTCAGTCTTCATCAGTGATCACTGAAGGAAAGATGAGGCTGAGCACCGTATTTGCTTCTCACAGGGAAAGGAGAACAAAATGTACGTGTGCACGTCTTCACGTGCAAAGTTGAGAACCAGGAGCAAGTAAATTGTATCTCTGCGAAAAGGCAGAGGAGGATAGAAATAATCAGGAGAGGTGATGCTGAGATGTGGCTTTTCCCCTTATAAATCTGGATAAATAACGTATTTGGTTGCATATTATTGAAATGTCTTTGTATCAACATTTGATTAAAATGACTATGCATATGATCAGGTTTTAGATTTGCTTCTGGAACAATTGGATTGACTGGAGGGGATATGTTCGGTGGAGATGATGAAAAGCAATACAGGTGAAAATAATGACTAACCAATATGCTTTTGGTGTGAGAAATATGTAAGAACAGCAGAAAAATGATGTCTGACCGTCCCATCCCTCATTTTTTTTCAAACCGAAGTATTTGACATCTTTGGTTTCATTTCCCCAAATAAAAGCTGAGTGTGACAGTTTATACATAGCGCTATTCATAAGTATACATACACCTTTAAACAAGAGGGTGAAGGAAATGGTTAAATTGATGATTTCCAAACTGTGGTCTGCATCTGATACACAGTGCCATAGTCAGCATTAGCAGTTCTGAGCTTCCCATTTGTGTACACTGGTATGCTGAGAGAAAATCTGACATTCAAAACAGTTTGAAAGCTCTGTGTTAAAAATTAGAAAATTGAATGGATGAAGGTAATTCATTCAATTCTTAGCTGAAATGATCAGTAACTAACTCACTGACAGCTGTCATTAAGAACTTATGAGGACTTCTACGGTCCTGAAAATCTGGTAGAGAGTAAGCGCTTGGTTCACTTTTTTCTACAAATAGAGGTGTCATCTAGTGCTGATATAGAATAATCAAATTTATTTATGGATCAGTGTTTGGACACCAAACGGTTAGTAAGGTGATGATTAGCTTTTTGTTTGATAGGGTGACTTTCCCAAAGGACCACAACCTGAAAAGAAAAAAAGCTTCAATTGCAGTCCATATGACTATGGCCAGATAGTAGGAAAAAAATTTCTAGCTACAAGGTTACTTTGGAAAACTCTGCCTATGGCGTCTATTGTTTTAAGAGCTTGTATGCAGACGTACATGTCTGCAGTAGTTTAGCTGTGCTTACCTTGCCACGTAACAGAGGCAAGTGTAGGTCTCCTGTGGAGAATCTTTCAGCCCTGCATTTTTCAGCTTGCTGCAGAACTGGATTTCTTCCTTGAGGAAAATTACTAGGGAGAACAAAACTGGAAGCTGGCTTTGAAAGTTTTGAAGGCTTTTTGGCTTGACTGTAACTAAGGCCATGTGCATTAAAAGAGACTAATATTTCTTTTGAGAAGCTAAGCAGGCCTGCTGTTCATTTTACATCAATACCAGGTTCTGTACTTGTTTTACTCAAAATGAACGACCAAGTTCCCATTGTCTTTGGTAGTGTTGCTTGAAATTCTTAGATCTGGTCTTTGGCTTGCATTTCTGTGTGTGTTTATGTATGTGTGAGGTATTATTTTCTTGCAGTGTAGGTGTCTAAAAAGAAGGAGCATCATACTAGGGAAATTGTCAGTAAATCAGAGCAAAATCACCGTTCCCTTTTAGAAGAGGCATTGTATTGTTTGTTGGAAAAGGGCAACAGCAGAACCACCTTAGTTTTCAAAACCTTATTTTGTCTTTGTTAAGAGAAAATGCGTTTTCTTGATTAATTTCTTTTCTTCTCCTCCCCTCCCATCTCCCGCTGTAATTCTGATCATTACCAGGATTCCTTCTGTGTACACACTTGATGCTTCAAGGAGTTCCAAGCTCCATTACTGAAGGCAGCAGTGACCTACAAGGAAAGGCTTGCTTCATGCCACAGGTTGCTGAGGAAAGTCACAAGATGTCTTTAAGCATCGGTGCATAAAAAAAAGTATACTCTTACCGATTTCCATGATCCTAGAACCAGCAGTGATGGCTTCATACTTTTGCAAGAGCAAGAGATGCAAGACATTAGCAAAAAACAATAAAGCAGGGCAAATGAAACGTTAAAACAGATCTCCAAGACAGGGTGCGGAATCTTAATGGCTGGAGACTTTCAAAAACAAGTTAAGACACTCTTTTTCCCCAAGGCAGGTAGATAATGTATACTTTGTGTAAACAGCTATGTGCTGTTATCATAATACAAAATAAGGACAGAGTACTCCAACAGCTTTGATACTTTGCTTGGCTTTTGTTTTTGAGATTAATAAACAACACATCAGACAGCAGTAGATAAATAAGTAATCTGCATTACTTGTACAAAAAGTTATATAAATACAAGTTTGCTGTTTTGTTTTCTTTTTACAGAAGGAAAATATCCTGTCATAAAATATCCAGCAATCCTTGTCTTAACTGAGATGCTGCCAAGTCACAATTCAGAGGACAGACATGTGACATTAAATCCACACTGTGCAGAGACAACACAGTGGCCCCTCCAGATCTGATCCTTCATGTTCATCCTATGCACAGTTGCACAGCTACTATTTAACATGTGATCATCTGAATAGTTTTGCTATTAAACAAATGCAAATCCTCCCCTGTACTGCTTTTTGTTAACTACTGTACTAGAAATAGCCACTGCATCATCATCATCATTATTATTATTATTATTATTGTTGTTAAGGAATTGTCCTTCATTCCATGCATAATTATAATTTCACAGGTTAAAAACATCATCCCTCCCTCACATCATAGTTTATAAAGCACTCTGTGCACAGTGAAGCAGATTCCCAGTTAAATGCAGATGCTATTAAAATTAAGAGAAATACGCTATTACTGTTGATTTTAGAGGAATAAAATTCTGGGCAGATTTTAGAAAAACCCAAAATAGTTTTATCTGGACAAAATAATGTACAATTATTAATATTGCACTTTTTGTACAAGAAATCCTAATAAATATACAGAAAAGATATACATTTACATACATAGAAAGACATTCTTCTTTTTCTTAAATAAAAAGTTACACTGATGCTTAGCAACACTATTTCTTGAAGACCCATTTGTAGTAAGAGTGTTCACTGACAGATGTGTTTTGAAGTTACCCAACTTAAGACAGTTTAATGTCATAAACCTGGCTCTGACCTCAAGAAAGGACTCCCGATTTTGCTGAAAAATCCATGTGTCACAGAAGCTGTTAAACGGCAGTCCTTGAACAGCATTTCATTAACGTAGAACAAGGCATGAGCCCCACTGGGGGTGACAGGAGAGGCACAGCCAAGACTTTAATTTAGAGATGCTCTTGAACAAAGCCTCAGATCCAGATATCTCTCCTTTAAAGTTTCACAATGCTCCAACCCCCTACTTTGCAGATTTCCTCTAATTTTAGGGCTCTAATATGAGCAGAGCAGAGAGTGCTCAGGAACTACAAGGATGAAACACTTCACTGGCTGAATAACTATTGCAGCTGGCCGGGGGAAAGACTCACAGACAGCGTGCAAGGACGTGCTGCGGGTGCGATGTTTGAGCCCCACTTTTTAGATTGTATTTGTAGGGTCTTATACATAGGCTTAAAAATGTGCTGTTTTATAGCACCTTTTTTGTTGTGAGAGGCAGCTGGGGAGGAGCAAGTTTGTTAAAAATTATTGGCATTAGTTCTCTGGGCCAATGGTGAATTCATTCTGTTTCTACTGAATAGGAATCACCACAAGAAATCAGAGTACAGCTCCTTTCTACTGCTTGTCCAAAAGTCTTGGCTGCCAGGAGAGAGAATTTTCATGTTAGCAGGACAGGAAAACCCACCTCCTCAAGTTCCTTTCCAAAACCTCAGGTCAGAAAGCACCTGACCTCTGGGAACTGGTACTCCTCTCTTTTCCAAATAGATGTTAGTAGGATGGAGTATGCAAAGTAGCTCTTGTTACCACGGTCAATTGCTATCTTTCCTGCATTTGCTCTCTACAGGATAGCATTTGCAGGTTTGTACTACAGTCCACCAATAGCAGATTGTACTTTCTCTCCTTCTCCTGTATAGCAATTAACATCATCACCTCACCTCTGTGCTGAGGGCAACCCTCCTATCCCCAATCCTCCCTCGCAAGCACAACCTGGGAATGTTTTCAAGTGTGTTTTAGACCCACTCACGTTACACATCATTGTTCAACTTCCCTAGACACTATATCCTCAAAGATCACAAGGATCTCCCACTGAAATAATTTGAAGGACAGAGCAGTTTAGAAAAAAATAGAAATCCAATCTTGGATGTAACAAATAGGTTTATAAAGCAAAGCCATATGCTTATATTCTCAAAGTAGTCTAAGATAGATGAAGTAATACTGCATAGCTGAATGTTTAGTTTAGCTTTTTTTTTTCTTCAGTACCCCATGACTTGTCAAGCTCTTTGATTATTTCTTTCATATTGTGGTGGTCTAATGTGATGCTAGGTTTTCACTGATCCACTTCCCCATCTGTCTGTTGGTATGTCCTCAGGCACATACATGGACTATGGGGCAGCCCCGCTCCTCTTGGGCGCATTCCTGGAGGTGTGGGGCACACTGACTCTTTGTGGTCTCTACCTTCATGGCTGTGTTTTGCTGCATTCTATCTCCCAGATTCATAGAAGGGAAAACTTGTCATGTCCCTTTACAACAATGATATGGTAAAAGGTTTTCTTTTTTTTTTTTTAAAAAAAGGGAAATAAATAAATAAAATGAAAAAAAGAATTCCATTCCATTTATGTTTTCTGTAAAAGTCCTTGCCTCAGTGAAGCAAAGGCTGTGATCCCCTTGTTCCTCCGTTTTTGTTGCTTTTGTCCTCAAGATTTTCCACATGTCCCACAGCAGCGTGACTTGAACTGGGTGAGCTGGCAGAGTTTGAGCTGCTTCACTTTCTCACAGTACCTTGTGGTGTCTCTGCACTCCACTGCCGAAGGGGAAACAAAAAGGAGAAATGGTGGTGAAGCAAGGAAAGAAGAATTTCTTACCTGAGAACATTTCATGGGGTGGCTGAGAGGGGGACCAAGACAGCTTTGTGCTGGGAATTCCACTATGAGCATAAGCTTCACTTGCTGCAGAGAGTGAGGGAGGACTTCAAACAGCCAAAGGCCCAAAGGAGAATGTTGTGGGCAGCCTTTGTATTCAGAGCCTGGGGAGAAGGCTTCTGAGGCTGCTCCAACACTGTCAGTTTGCCATCTACCAGCTTTTCACGTGTGTTGCAGAGCATAGCCTGGGGTGAAGTAGTTAAGACACTTCTTGAACTCCTCTAGGACCTAGGTCGTGGTATCATTCAGACAGTTTTTAAGGCCTGCAGCCTCCTGTTTTGGATTGGAAAACTGTTCCTGCAAGACTTCGGGTGTGTTGTTTCCTGAGGGATTCCCACTTCCGATGCTCAGGCTGGAAAGGGGATCATCACAGAGCAGTTGTACAGCCCTCTCCAGTAATGTCTGTGCCAAGTAACTCCACTGTTTTCTAGACGTGGGAAATTTCTGTGTAGCAGGCTATATAGAAATATTTCTGTATAAAGGTTGGAGGGACAGCAAAGGTCTTGCTTCGTACCTGTAATCTCCCTCAGCCCTTCCACTTCCATTTGGGCACCCCAAACTCAGCTCACATGTTTGGACCTATGGAGCCCACTTTGCCTGTAGTGAGAGGGAGTGTCAGAGCTGGCGTGGCTGTAGCCAAGTGCAGGCAGGTGCTGCTGCTGCTGCTTCTGTGATGACTGTGCAGCAACCAGCTTGCATCCTAGAGGATATGATCTGCCTATCAAAATCAGCACATGAAGTGGGAGGAGGGGCAAGTGAAAACACAGTGATTTAAACTTGTGCTGCCTGGTATTTCCCAAGTGGACATTGCCATAGCAGGGCATCATTTCCAAAGAACATCATCTGTTCCTTTTAGGTTTTTTAAATATTTGTAACTTTTCTAATCCTTTGGAGGGCCAAATTAGATGCTTGTAACATTTCAGCAAGCAGCCTCCACTCCAGCAATTCCCATCATCAACCTGCCCACTGGATTTAGACTTACTGTATTTTAACCATATCCAGCAGTCTGTGATTCATGTTTTTATTTCTGTCTGTACCATTAGCAGAAAGTTAGGACTGCAACAGCCATTTCAGACTCTATTAGCAAGAGGACAGAATCTCAGCACCAACACCATCGCCAACAAACTGCAATGGGCACCATTACCCCTGGGGCTCTGAATTTTGGACACTGCATTTTGCACATGTTCGGGCTGGAGGTTCCCCAGGATGCCCAGCTGCAAGGTAGGTCCAGTGCTGCATTTCTGAGAGGGCTGTGACGTCTTTTGTCCCCCCTGTGCGCCTCTCTGCCTCCCCTCCTCTCAGCGACATACTGTTTTCACAGGGTGTGATGTTGCACCGCTGCCAGTTCGCCGGCCGCGGCCTCCAGGAGCAGTGATGCTCCAGCACAGGCTTGTTGGTGCGGATGTGCACGCAGTCCACGCGCCGGGACTGGAAGCCGTAGTTTCCACACGTAGCTGTGCAGACGGTCCACAGGCTGACCCTCCAGTGCACGCCACAGATGTCGGTCCAGCAGTTCTGGGTGCTTAAAGGCCTGCGGGCAGGAGGGAGGGAGGGGTGACCCATCACCACATTGCCCACAAAGCGAGTGCACGCCACTCTTGGTGTCATGCAAGCTCCAGGGACAGCAAGCCTTGCAAATACCAAACGTCATTCACTCAGAGCAGTGTATAGGTCAGGTCTTCAGTGGGTGAAAGTGGGTGTAACTCCAATGCACTGACAGGCAGTTTGTAACCACACCCAAGGACCAGACCCTCAGCGGGTGCAGTGTATACTGGTATAGCACAGCTGGAGCTAAATGATCATTTGAACTATTTGAGGATTTGGTCGAAATGTCCTCTCCCTGAAGTGCTAAATCAGAGGTCAGCTGAAAAGCTTCAATGAGTGAAGTGGCAACCCTGAAGACCCAGCAGGTCTTTGGAACTTTTTTATGGCTTTACAGCCGGTGGTAACAAAACTGATTCTCTGGAATCTCCTTTACAGTTCAGCATGGTCTCACAGGAGATGCATAGGCATATTTGGTTCCCACCTATTTTTCACACAGATAATGAAAATACATGAGTGAGAGCCAAAGCTCCAATTATATTAATTTTCAGTCATGATCAGGCATTATTTACATACCTAAGTCTCATGTAAGTTAATATATCTTTACAGTCTTGACCATGGAGTTTATCTGCAGGAAAACAAAAGCTGTGGAGTCCCTTTTTATCCCCAGTTACAGCTTGTGTTTAAATAAGAGAGAAGGAGACTGACAGCTTAAGAAGCGATAGCACAGCCTTTCAGTCAGGATTTGGCATGCTTAGAACTTTCCAGTTGTTGGACAACTGGTGTTTTTTTCCTGGGGCTCATAGGAACAAATAATGAAGCCTGTGCTTAAGCCTGATGAGATCCGTGCCATGTAACTGTATGGGTTGCAGCATGATCTCTTTGTTACGTAGGGGAAACCCAAAAGTTGGCAGTCAAATCACTAGTCCATTCAATATGCCTACAAAGGGTAGTGGTTTCGGACATTAAAGACTCCTTTCCTACCTTGGTAAGGCACTGCATTTATCTGATGACACAGAAGTCCCGTCTTTGGTCTGGCAAAATATCTGTCTGTGCTGTACGGCCAGTCGTGGTCCAATGCATGGCCCATTACACTGTGAACACAGAAAAATCACTTAAGGGAGGTAAAAGACAGGTCACTTTCCCCTTTTATACAACTGCCAGAGAAATAAAGTGCATACTGCTGTGCAATGACTGCTGAGGTTTCGAGCACTTCCTGTGTCTCTGCACGTTTTGAAGGCTGAGCATGCAGCCATCTTCTGCTTTACCTCACCCTCCTCCAGCAGCATTGAAACTACATGTCTGTATCTGCTCTGTAGATTCATTATCTCTCCTGTTCAATAGTTCAATCTTAAATACATCTGTTAGAGCAAATAAAATGCTCTCATGTCATTAGCCAAGAGCCTATGATCCATATAGGCAATCTCAATACATTTCTCTTATTGTGCATGTTGAGGTTTGTACTACCACAGTTTATGGGCAAATAGTTAATAACCAAGAGCCCATTGAACCAAGAACATATTCCACTCCATTTAATAATTTAAAAGCATTGTAGGACAATAACCAAAAGCAGCAAGCAGGACAAACACAGCAGATCTGCAAGCTTGCTCCAATACTGTGGTTATCCTAACCTGTTCAAGCTTAACAATCACATGCTTACTATTTAACTCTTCTAATCCGCTCCTTTGATTAAATCGTGATTAGCTGTAAGTATGAAGTGTGTATTCGTGTTCTTTTAACGTTACATCAACTGTTAAGAAACAGTTTGTTTTTCTAAGTATCTGGAAGTCATGTTCAGGAACAGACTGAGGGTTGCAGACAGGGACCTTAGTGTGAGGGAGGAGTTTTTTCCGGGGGAGGGATGCTAACTGATCCCACTGCCCACTTCACCCCACCATCAGTAAGAGCCCTATTTCACACTACCATCCACTGCTGGTATTTCTTCCCTCCCTGACAACGGGGAGAGATAAGCAGTCACTGCCAGGTTTCCAGTTGCTCCCAGTCAACCCCGTCCTTGAGCAAGGTCAATGAAAATGTAATTTGTTGCAGTATGTGGAGCACTTCTGCAGAGGCTAGCAGTCCTCATCACCAGCAAGCTTGAGTCACTAGTTTTAAAGCAATATGGGATTACATAGTGAGATCAAAATGCCACTGACATTAAATGAAGGAAAGGCATTCATTCTAGAGTTGGGTGTACAGTAGGTAGTCTGTTTGTTTTCTCTGTCAGTTGGGAAAGTTGGTCACTACACCTGGGCAACAGGGACCTGATACCCAATGATACTACTAGAGAAGGTCACTGATCTGCTGAGCCAGTGAGCCAGTCACATGTTGCTAATTGTACTTAGATAACAGTTTTCTGGCTTGGAGACTGAGCTGTATAGAATTATGTGGGACTTGATTTTTTTCTTTTTTTTAAGCTAGGTAGAAGAAATGTATTCTAATGCACAGAGGTTAGGTCTAACAAATTAATTCAGATCTCTTTGATTGTCTCAGCTGAGTATGATGTCATAGGGAAAAATACAGCCCATAATGGTCTACAAAATAAACATGAGGCAATTGGCTTTTTGTAAGCATAACCCAGTCTTTACCTGAAATTCTACAGGCAGTAAAAATCCCCTTCTTTCATATAAAAGGATAATTCCAAGCTCTACTCATAAATTTAATACAATAACTCAATCACCTTTCATGAGAGAATTTTCCAAATATATAGGCAAGAGTTAAATGAAGTTTTTTCAAGTAGTGAGTAACAAGTTCTAGTAGCTGAAGACACTTTTTACTACTAACACCATAAAAAGATCAGATGCAATGTAATGTATTCTGCATATCATCCCAAGCAAATACAAAATGCATGTGGCTATTAATAACAAACTATCATATTACTCTAACCTCTAATACAATGAGATAGTATTTGCCATTGTTTTCAAACCGACTTACCATGTGGTAAGTAGAAAAGGAGGCAAAATATTTCATGATAGCTCACTATGTGTCAAATTCGACAGTTATTACTCTAGGCAATTATTTTCTTAGTCTCTTCTTGCACGGTAAGAAGGCTCACTTCTATACCTTTACCTGACTCATCATTTCAGTTAGATGTGTGCCTACTTTAGTTTTGTTAAACTGCTTTTCTTTTTCCCTTTGAAAATGTTTATTTCACCAAAAGTGATGTTAAAGTAGTATTGGTAGCTAGCTTTAACCTCTAGCAAAATTGGCTTCTGTGGTTTTAACCCCCTGTGTGAATCACTGCTCTGGACATCTTTGGGCTGAAATCTGTGAGTTTCTACCCGTAAGTCTGGACTGTAGTGGGCTCATCAACGTTCACATATGGCTCAGTCACGCTGAAGTAGAGAGAAAAGAGAGGAAAGCACATAGTAGCAACTGGTCCCAGGTTATAATTGACTACTTATTGACAAGTGTCTTTTCCGGAAATCTCAGAGCTCACAGAGAGACAAAGACAAAAGTATTCCATGGATTCCCGCAATAAAGCGTTTTAACTCTAAATACTTGGAACATTCCGTATTCATGGAGCGAAGATGTTCAGCATCCTATCATTGTGTGAAGCTGCAAGGAGAGAATTTGAAGATCTGCAAACCAGCATGAAGTAGCTGAAAATGCTTTTAGCCCTCCATTCTGCTTTTCATCATGAAACGAATCAAGAAAGCTTCCACTTTTTGGCATTCTCAGGAAACATCAGCAACTTTGTAAAACTGGGTTATTGTACAAAGCCTCCCTGCCCCAAGCCTATCACACTCGTCAGTCCTGACTCCTGCCAGCCAAAACTGAAACACACTCACTGAGTGGTAAGGGGAAATAAGACATGGAGAAGGCTATTTCCCAGGTGTGTTGCCTGTCACTATAAAGAGAAGCTGCCGGCCTTTCCGCTGGGGATGATACAGGGGTCTGCAGTAAAAGTCCTGTTCACAAGCAGCATTTCTAGGGATTGCGGGAAGCTATAGAAATCCAAGCATGCAGTGCATCAAATACGGAGTTGAAAGAGCTGAGCAAATTAGGAGTTGAAAGAGCTGATCAAATTAGTTGCCTCCTCAAAAGCCTCCAGACCATAACCTACAGACACCAGGGTGTAAAATCACTCTTTTCGTTTTCTGTTGCTTTTTTCTATGAGGCTGTTGTTGGACTGCTGGCTTGTTCCTTACCTGGCCCCAGGAGGAGGCCACCCACTCAACACAGGGCTGCCTGTTACAGTTCTGTGTGTCCACAGGGCGCTTGGACACTTGGGCACAAGCCTCATTCGACATTGGTACAGAGCTGCCTTTTGCTGTCAGGCGCTGACATGTCACTCGCCGCATCTGGATGCCTCCACCGCAGCTCCGTGTGCAAGGAGACCACGATGTTACCATCCATCTGTGAGAGAAAGGCAAACAGGTCAGGGAGCAGATACGTGCCACAATCGGCAGGATCATTGGTGTCAACCAGCCATTATGTGCTGGACCAAAAGCAGGCAGCACAGGCTTGGTTCGTTAGGGTGTGATCCCACAAGATGCTGAGTGGCTCAGCCTCCCGTAGTAGTCACTGAAAACTGCCCAGAGAATGAAAGCTGAGAAAAGAGCATGTTTTTCATTAAATTATCTTTCTCAAGGCCCTTTTGGCCCAGAATTCATTTTCTAGCTCTTACGGCTCTTTTTAAAGGCTTAGTAAATATTTCTAACCCAGGCACAGGGGTTGGGCTTGGCTGCTCTTACACCGCTGTGCCATGGATGCCTCAGTCACAGGCTACAGTCACAACAGCAGCAATGACTAGCCCACTCACACCCCTTAGTAGGGAAAACTATCTCCATAAAGTTGCTTGAGCAGCTCATGGGCCACTTTGAATTTGCTGCTTACAGGGTAGCCAAAAGCCTGTGGGGTCCTGCTCGTGTCTGCCTGCTCTGTTATGCCCTGACAGTTGGGCTAATCCAGAAAAGCCTGAAGGTCGCTCAGGGGTGGGACAGGTGTATTATCAGCCCAGGGAGAAAGAACACCTTCCTCTTTCCTCTTGAGCTCAAACCATGCATTCACCAGCTGAGGCTGAGGCTCTGAATCCCAGTCAAAGTAGTATCTAAGTATTTAAGTAGAATCCAGTCTAANTCAGCCCAGGGAGAAAGGACACCTTCCTCTTTCCTCTTGAGCTCAAACCATGCATTCACCAGCTGAGGCTGAGGCTCTGAATCCCAGTCAAAGTAGTATCTAAGTATTTAAGTAGAATCCAGTCTAAGTAGTAAAAAGCCTGTGAGAACAGAAAATAACAGTCCAGGTCCCAAACTCTTGCCAAGGTGGACAACACATTTTGTCTTTTTAAGGACCATCAAGTGAAACACTCGTACAGTTGACTTTGGGAAGGAGGTAGGTAGGAACAGGAAGGATGGGATTGATTACTAGTTTCCTGAAGACTTTTATGGTCAAGTCAGCAGTTTGCTTCATTAAGTTTCAGAATACTCAGCAGGATTTGTATGTTATAGGAAAGAAAATAGTTCCTATCACGTCCCTCACTGGCAGCGTTTATGATTACTTTACGAAATAAGCAATAGGTGTTCTCCAGTCCCATGGAGAGGCATCCACTGCTATTCCTCAGTCTTCTGCAGTGATTAAGTCCAGCGGTCATAGAAACAAGTATGTAAACATACACACTCCTGACATAGAAAACAAAAACACTGCTCCTTTTTTTCATGCAGTTTGGTGAAGTTGAATCTGAAGTTTCCCCACCCTTCGTAAAGTTCTGCTCTGCATTTCAATCAACTTTTATTTCCAAGCTTACATCTCAGTGGTTAAGGGAGCTAAGGGAGGATTGTGGGTTGTGTTACAGTTCAGGGAAGGTATAAAAAGACATAAACAATTCCCACGGAATTTACTGCCATCACCAAGGAAAACTGCTGCTAATGAGCGTGTTTCGTATTTCATGAAATCTTTTTTTGGTTTCTTTCTTATGACTCAGCTGGCAACATAGAAAACATTTGCCTGCAAAGAAAAGTAGGAGTATATTTTAAAAGGTACTTGAATAGAACCTTGCCATATACTCAAGACACAGCAGAAGTGGTAAATCTGACCGCTTACTTCTCATCAGATTTCTTAGCGCCTCTCCTTGCCTCAGCTTAGACTCTCTTTTTCTAATACAAGTCCCAAATCACTGTTGAATGAGAGTTGTACAAAGTTTCTCGTGAGATCCTGGCTACTTTTAACTGTGTGTATACTGAAATACACCTGGTAAACAGTGGAAATAAGAGAGAGGAGGGAGTAAAAACCCAGAAAAATATGGGAAAACTTGTTTACACATCTCAGCTAAGGAGCCACGGAATTGCAGAAATAGGACATTTTTAACATGAAGGGAGTATAACAATTCACTGTCTCTCTGTATAGCCAAGATGTGTTCTTCTTTGCTCCAAAGGGTGTCAAAGAAGGAAAGTGTTTTGTGTGGGGAGGAAGCAGCAGAGGAAGACGTTAAGGGTACTCAGAAGTCTTTCAAGCTGTCCTGGCTCCAGTGTTTTTAACAGTAACTGGAAAACAGGGGACTACAGGGGCACAGAGTTACAATCCAAAGGAAACCACAAGCTAGGAATCTCCAAAAGGAGGCAGAACTTAGTCTGAGTTCCCTTCGTGCACACTTGATCCAATGGGATGTGTCCATTTTACAAAAGACATTTCCAGTCTGCTAAGAGAATTCTTTGCAGCTGCAGCTACAGTCCTGCCCGTATTGATGTTCAGGCAGCAAAGGAATTCAGAATGAAACATCAAAACAGCTGCTAAACCTACCTTCTTGTCTGTTATATTGTTGGGATAAATTGGTATGAAACTGTATGGAAAAAATATATGACATTACAGTGCTTGGGTGACGAAACTCCCATATGTACAGAACTCAGAATAGGAATGTTATCCAGCATAGGGTGAGGCGTCAATCATCCAACTAAAGCTGTGAACTTTGCTGATGAAGAGCAGGCAATAACCTCTCTAGTAATTTTCTGACCTAATTACTGAAGGAGTAGACTCTCTTTCTACCACGTACTGTCATTTTTTTTACACAAATCTTGCTACAAGTTCCCAACTGTCTAGGTTAAGCACTCATAAATTCCTTTTTAGCCATGACTTTTCTCCAGGCAGGCACCAGAGAGGCTGCAATGGCATATGCCCAGTTCAAAGAACTCTTCAAGCACATCTTAAAATCATGCATGACATTTGAACATGAGACAGACAAACCGTGAAGGGCAGTCTCTCCTGTTGCATGCGATGGGCTGCAGGGGTGGCTTGGGCTTCTCTTTGCAGTAGGATATGTTGGCTTCGGCCCCATCCAGTAAACACCTCAGCTGGGGCAGCTGCACCCCTTTGTGGCCACAGGAAGCTGAACAAGCCATCAGCTTGTCCACTGACCACTGGTATTCTGCCAAAAAGTGTGGGAGAGGCACATTAATTCTCAAAAACTGCCAGCAGGAGACTTCAGGAAAGAAAGAGTCAGAGATGTTCTCCAGGATTAAGTGTCTGGACTCAGTGTCTCATGTGAAGGGGAGCTACTTGCGCCTACGAGGCACCAGGCAATGAACAAAGAAGGAACAGCATTCCAACTGATGTAGGCCACTGACCGTCTTTGGTGTAACAAGCCCAATTTCTTGGTGGTTAGAAGCATCAGGCATGGAAAGTGAACAACATGGTAGAGCAGTTAAGTGAAGGACAATGATGCAGGACATTGCATCTGTATTTTTAAAGGGGTGTGATTTAGTGATGATGTGGTTAACTGCAGTTACTAGCAGTATGATCTTACAACAGTGTGTTTCTCACCAGGTAGACATACAGATCATCTATTCTGAAAATGAACAGAGGAGTTGCAACACACTTACAATTTTATTGCAAGATTTAAGGTAAAGTTAAATTCTTCTCTACTCCATCCCTCACGATTGTAGCAATGAAAGCTGCATATTATGCTCCAAACCATCTGCACTTCTCTGTTCTGTGGCTTTATCACCTTTAGCTTATTTCTAGGGTAAATACAACAGTTGCAGCATTTTTACAAGTGAAGGGTCTTCAAGCAAGAAGGGACTGTGAAACACCGACTTTGGCAGATTAACAGAGAGGGGCTTCTAATTTTAAGCGTTCAAACTGTGACACATCTGTCTTGAATTTCTGTACAAGAAAATTGTCCAGACTCAACAAGCATAAGTGTAGCTTGAATCAATAAGGTGTGTTGTATGCTCAGAAGGCCAGAAATATCAGGTGTTATTCTGGGAAAGTAAAACCTGAGACACTGCAAAGTACATGGTAGTCCGGCAAATCTGTATCCACGGCAGTAGAACATCAAGACATCTATTTCCTGCTGCACATGACAGTCCTGGCTTCACAGAGAAGAAATCCAGGATGAGAAAGGCAGTGCAGAGAAGTCCATGGCAAGACCTTCACAGGGCAGCAGGACTGAAACTGGGATGTTACCTTGTACAGCCAGGGACGTCTTTTGTGTGAGGGAGCCAGCCTCATTCTGAGCAAGGCAGCTGAATTCACCATCAGGAGCATCGCTGGTGTTGAGTATCTGAAGAATCCGGCCCGCTGCCAGGAGGCGATGCCGCAGACTGAGAGGTTCGCCAGAGTAAAGCCAGGTGATGTTCGGGGTTGGATGACCATCCACAGCACAACCTAATGAACAGGGACATGAAAGAAACCTGCTAAGTGCTGAACTTGCTGCAAAATTACATGCTGCGAACCCGTCAAAATTAGGGGAAGAAGTAAATTCCATCCCATTTCCTCCTCATTTTCTTGTAATGAGAAATAGGAATACTGTTGTGATGAACACCTTCTCATCAGCTGAAAAAAAAACCATATCCAAAAGCCAGCTAATCAGCCATATGAAAATCTCAGATGGATTTTTGTGAGGTTCACATTATTTTGGATCACCTTTGAGCTTTCTAAGATTCCCATTACTTTGGATCATCTTCATTTTAGTATTGAGGAAAGTGGGATAGGGCGGTTACACACCTCGCATAAGCTCAAGAATCACTCTTGAACAAGCAATACAAACAGAACTTGGTCTTCAGACCTCCTATTTAAACCACGGGGACACCTTTCTCTTTCTTTTTTTATATTGAAAATAAGAAGTTTTTGTTACACAAAAGTTTACACAAAATTTTTGTTACACAATAAATGTTGAAAAAACAGAGATAAAATTGAGCCTTTGGAAGTTTTTTTTTTTTTGTAACAGTAATGGGCAATTCTTCAAGCAACAACCAAACAAAACCAGCAGATGGAAAACCCGTGCTGTTCTGAGGCATTGTACGGATATGCTTATGGATCATCACCACCGCTGATGAAGTTTAGGTTCACAGCGAGTTCTTTGCCTGTTGAGCTGAGGGAGAGTGTCTGTAAGATACTATTTCGTGTGGTCCTCATGTGACCTGCACACTTTCCCAGTTCCATGATGAATTGCAGAAGATTTGTGAGATTTGCCTATCCTGGGAGAGATAGATAAGTTGCCTTTCCTGAGGAAAAAGAAAGAACTAGGCAATTTCCACGGCGCAGCCCATCCACAACAATTGCAGAAAAGCCATTCAGAAGGATGGCATGTATTACTTGGACTGCTTGTGGCTTAGGCTAGTCCTGTACTTCCATGAGTCTCACCTATACCTGAAAGGTCTTGCTGTCTTTCTGTGAATGCATTCTATCCTGATCGTTAGTTTGTAATACCACAGCTTTACACTGTTTTGTTTATATTAGTATGTATGTGTAATGAATGACTTTATTGTATATAAAATCCCTTCTGAAAGAAATGTGCTATGGGAACAAACACAACATGTATACATGAACATTCACACTAGCCCTCTTCAAAAGGAATGGGATAAAAAAAGGAAGAGTACAAATTTAAAATACTAAAAGATGGAAGATTGTTCTAAGATTAAGGAATTATTCCATCACCTAGTGTTTCTTCATTGTCTTCTCCATGTCATTTGAATGTTATTTATTATCCACTTAGCAAATAAGGATGTGAATATAGAAATAGAGGCATTACACAATGAACAGACACTGCAATGTGACATTCGTGTTGCTGTTCTTCCTTTCTTTCTTGTCTGTATGCCTGAGGAGACCCTTAGCTAACAAACACTGAGCAAGTACTGCTCCTATGAGAGAGGTAAGATGGCTTATAGTTGCTGCAATCAAGATTTTATTTAAATACGCATTTTTTCCTTAAGAATTTATCTATACCTTACTGAGGTGCTTATCACTGCAAGAATAAAATTACCAGTTTCATTTATCTACCCAGGAAGGCTGAACAGTTTGATTTCCACTCATTTTCAAGACCAAATTCTTGAGATTTGAGGAGCACGTTACTTTGTTTAGGAAACCTTGTTGACCTTCTTTTGGCGGTGGTCACACCCCTAAACTAACACTAGGGACTGGGTTACTGTAGTCTTTACTTGTCTGCCTTTTGCCACTGATCATACTTCCAACTACACTATTCCTATGGCAGAAGATGCTGCCTTGCCCATGAGAATGAAAGCTTTCTTGCTCTTACAAAGCGAAATAACTCATACAGGATGGAAAAAACAGTGGTGACCCATGGCATGTCCCAGCCATTTTCATGCTGAGAGGTAGATCCAGGCACTGGGGAGACCCTGCGCCTCAGAAGGATAAATACTGGGCATCTCATGGGTGCAGTGGCTATGCGGGTCTTTGCTGTGTCCTCTGCTGCCAGTAAGCCCTGCCTGCATCCACAGTGGGGAAGACTGTTGGCTGGATAAAGCTGCCCTTTGGGTCTGGTTCACTCTCTGTGAAACAGGTATTACAGAGAGCAAGGGCCCCCCAGCAGAAGGTAAGTGATGCACCCAGTAGGCTCTGCAGTTGCAATGACAATGTTTCACTGGCAAAGAAGTGGTTAATGCAGCTAAATATTAAAAAGGAAGGAAAAAAGGGAAGAAAAAGGCAGAATGAGAGAGTGCACACAATGCTCACAGTGTGCACTCCCTGTGTCTCTTCCTATTTTTTAAGGGTAAAGAGTCTTTGCTGTTTGTTTAAAGTTTTTTGGCAAGTTCTAATGCAGTTTTACCCTTGGCAGTTCTCTCCCCAGGGCTCATTTCTTGACAACAGGTGCACAGCTTGCTTTACTGCTCAGTCCTTTTTCCTATTCTGGTAAGCTCTTTATTTATTCCTGCTATGTTTGATTTTACGTTGTTCGTTTTGTCCTGAGTACTGATGTGTTTTTTCCTACACTTGCGCTGAAAATTTCAGCAACTTATTTGATTTCCAAGATACTCATTCTCAAGTAAATGAGTGACATGAAATATCTCAGCCTCACGGGTTTAAGGCTGCCCAAGTCAAAACCAATGGAAAACAGGAATATACAGGAAATGGACAAACTTAACAGCAAGTGGTTGTATGACTTCTGCCTACACTGTTCTAATTTTTTATAGTTTGCTTGTCTTTTAGGACAGTTGCAGGGATTTCCACAGGTCGCCATATAGCCACGACAACTGACAAAGGCATGCTGTGAGCTCTGCTTTACTGTTTGCATTTGCAAGCAGTCTGCACAGGACAAATTAAGAAAGCAGAAAGGTCAGTTTAATGTTAAACAGAGAGGAAGTGAAATTGACTTCACTGTGCAAACGGTCCTAGTTCGTGCCTGTTTTTCTTTAAATTGTCAGGCAAAACAATACAGTCTTCTTAGTACTGACTATTTTACTTATCTTATATATATTATTTCTTCTTCCAAAATTTATATATAAAATATTAGCTAAAGGAACAGCCAGTAATCAATAATATGGGGGTAAAACCTCAAACGCTATTCGCTAGATACATTCTACCATCGAGTAATTATTACTCATTTTAACATTTAACAATAAAACTTTACTAAAACCTATGAGACTCATATGTAATGGATACTCCTCATTTGTGTATGCAGAACAGGCATCAATCAACTTTCACAAGTCAACATTTCCTGTATGTTTCCCATGTGGATGGATGCATAAGCTGTGGGATAAAGTTTTATACATACTAAGTGAGAACCAGAGTACAATAAAAGAACATGTTCCTTTAATATCCCCTTCTCATCTCGCAGGAATAATTTTAATACCATTTAATGAAGATTACCAACACCTATTCTCTATTTCCTCCCATCCCTGTGGACTGCTTTATCCTTGCAAAGCTCAAACCTGTCCCTATAATGCCTGAGAAGGAAAACCTGGCTTTGTTTCCAGACAGCACAGCTATTGCAGAGCTTTAGTGCATCAGAACCTTTGGGAAGGAGAGAAGCAGACATTTTTGGGGGACTGCTTCGGAGCAGTGAAAGCACTGGCATGAGAGGGCCATTCTCCTTCAGTCCTTCTTACGTAGAAAAAGAAAATACTGCCTTCAACCTCCCTTCCAAAGTCTGCTGTAACTCTGAACTCATTCAAAGCCAGGATGAGTCACGGATGTGCAAAAGCTGGAGATAAAAACAAAATATGTAATTCAAATCAGATTTTTTAGTAGAGAAAATGTTAATATTTCAAGAATATTTGGAAAGGGAAGGTGAATGTTTCACTACAATGACAATTTCTTGAGAGGAAAGAATAAGTGCACAGTGCACGCCAAATTCAGCTCCCCATTATACCTCTGCAACACCTTCTGCATGACTGTAGCTGCAGAAAGACTCTGGGCTACAGTGCTAACACTAAGAGAACAAAATAGAAAGCATGCGTCACTCTTTCACTGGCAGATTTGAACAACAGAAAAAAAACAAGGGCAAAAGCTGTTGATTTTAGGATTCGATTTTTTAGCACCCTCATACCTTAAATCAGCGGAACTGTGTGGAAAACGATGGTGAAAATATAAAACAAATTTTGCAAGTACTAAATACAGTTTGTAATGAAAGTAAAAAAAAAATTACAGCATTGCCTTTAAAAATATATCTATTCTTAAAATAGAGAATATTTTCATGCATTCGTGTTTGTCTAACAAATAGCCCTTTAGTTTACTATTGACCTGACAATTAATTCCAGGCAATATTTCTGATATTTATTAAATATGGAATCTGAGTGAAGACTTCAGGTCAAGATGTGGCCATTTCTTTAAAACTTCTTTAAACGAAATAGTCCTACAGCATGAGATCAACAAACTACTTAGCTTTCCAAACGCAGCCCTGAAGCTGCTGTGCTGTGGGAGGTAAGCTCACATTTTCAGTGCTCCCAGCACATAACCAAGGCACATGGAAGTGTGGAGGTACATGCTGTGTTACCGGAGGCCAAGCCACGTGCCAGCAGTGGAGCTGGAAATCAAACTCTTACCTTCTTAGTCTCAGGCCAACACTTTCATCTTTGGAAATTATTTCCTATTTAGGAGATAGGTCTGAGTAGCATAGCCTGGATTTAAACACACATTGTGGTATGCAGTTTGGATCCACTGGTATTAATGTTCAGCTACATACCTGTACCTTAAAGTTCAGTTTTACACCCTTGCTGTTAATCAGTGATCACTCCTTGCAAAGCAGGCAAATGTTTGTGCTGCGTTAGTTCAAAATACTTTGAATCAACAACAAAAAAGAAGGATGAATTTGAAAATAAAGTAAGCATCCCAATTGGTTAGGGACTGCAGTTTCAGGACACCACAAAGTATAATAAACGTGGCACAGAAAGTTCACAGAAAACTTCAGCTAAACTTACAAACCAGAAAGCCTATGCCCTAGCAAGTCAAGTCATGTACCTATCCAAACATAAAGTTGGGAGATGAAAGATGATTGCTGACTAATACCTGAAATGCCTTGTAAGGGAGGAAAGAAGGGATTTGGCAGCAAAATCATTAATTATATTAGAATTGAAATAAAGCAAGCTAAAAGAACCTCAAACAATCTGCGATTCTGCGTGTATTTTACTGAGCACTGACAGAAAAGTATGGTAGATCACAATACGCTGTGTCAAAGCGATAAATATAATGCAGGTACAGGATTTGAAACCTGACAGTATTGCCACTCTAATCTTCATATTCAGAGTTAAAGTATACTTTCAAAATAGAAACAAGATTAAGGATGAAATGAAGAACAAAATGCTTGGAACAAAATGTAGAGAAGTCACAGATCAATTTGAACAGATAGAAGCTTAGCGCTGAACTACGATGTTGTAGTTCACATTGTACTACTGTGTTCACACTACGTAGGTGGGATCAGACCGGCACAGAGAAGTACTTCCCCAGTTTCCTGTCGTGGTGACTGAAACAAGACATGCATGTTAAACCTAAAACAGAGTTAAGTTTAATCCTGTTCCGTATCTAACGTAAGGAATGAAATTTGACAAGGTGTATTCAACATTTTAAAATGCTATAAAACCAAACAAAGGTATGTAAAATCATGTCTGAAAGTCATTTGTATGTGAAGCCCTCTTTGCTGAAGTGGCAAAACTGAAAGGCAAGTCTTTACAGTTAGTCTTTCGGTGAAAGATTTTTCAATATAGTACAAAGTGTAAATTTAAACAGACTTAACCTGGGGTGTTATGCAAATTATTTCTCAGTGCTTTAATACACTGAATGAAATAAAACTTACAAAAGGTAACATGATCTTGAAAATCCTCAGAAAAAAAAAATTAACGTTAATGTAAGCGTAACCTTCATTTTTAATAGTTTAAAGGAGGTCAAATGAACATGAATTTATGCTAGACAAGGAAAGTTATGTATTCAGGAATTCTTGAAATAGGCCAATTCAGCTGATGACAGTGGCATTTTAAAAAAAGAAGGTATTTTAAATAACTATTTATGGCTCCAAAGGGGCAGTTGAAACTTACCATGCTAAACATATGGCATGTTTTTTAAACAGTTCTCAAAACACCTAAACTGGTTACCCAGTGCCACACATGTTGTTGTTATTAGATATCATTTACATGGCATTGTAAATTTACACTGTATTCAGCAAAAATTGAGTTAGGCCCATTCCCTACCCCACAGAGGTTGTAAAAAATGTTCCCAAACATACAGCCACATGGTGGGCCCATTAAAAAACCAAGGGAATTTTCAACCTCTGGTAGTAACACTGTTTTCTAAAAATGACTCTGACAACAGGAATCCTACACGCTGACAATCTTGTATTAATAAGGATTGGGCTAAAAACAATCACCAATGGCAAATCATGAAACCAAAGCCTGCGAGAATGGATACAGCATGCTGAAATGACATCCTGAGCTAACTCTGATAGGATTAGTCAGTGCATGACAAAGATGGAAAAGGAGTACCCTTCAGCATAAACTTTGCCGCCTTTGCTACAGCTCCATGTTAACTGTACAAGTACATTTATGGGGGGAAAATGACACTCAAAAGAGGTGTGTGGAGCAAGCACTGAACAACAGCGCAGTACAAGGAGCGCGAAAAAAGACAGCAAGAGCTAGCGCGTAACACGATTACCAGCCCAAGTCACGATGGTCACTGCTGCTATAGAAGCCTTTCTGTATTTCTTAAGCCCATACAAACTTGCTACAGCCCAAGATGTCAGCAGCTCAGGAAACTTCCTGTGGTGCAAGGAAAATAATAAACACAGAGCAGAGGAAGTAGAGGGCAAAAATGTGCAGGAAAGCCAGTGCTGCTTGCTCCAGANTCAGTGGAGGTCTGCATCATTTATATCTATGTTAGAAGAGAATCCAGGCCAGTGATGGAGGAAAAGCTTAGAGACACAAGTTCAAGGGCTGCAGCAGTTACCACAAAACCAAAATTAAACAGATGTTGCCCCAGAGGCTAGTGATATTATTTTATGTGGCAGCATTTTGGACCACTGCTGTAGATCAGTGGTTCTCAGATTAGCTCATTCATGGCACAAAACAGAAGGCAAAAAAAAACCCCCAAGATTCCCAGACAGTCATGATTTTATCTGACTCCTACTGCACAACTTCAGCAGCTGTCTTTTTCCTTACAGGAGCACAGATACTGGTTTAATCCTAATTACTCATGAGTTTTCTATTTGCTGACTCTGTGTAGATTGTAAATTATTTTGTATTTCTGCTTCCAAATTTAATACAGCAGTAATTCCCCAAACCTAGGGCAATTTAGAGCAGGCTTATGGTAGAGAGGGGAAAGGCAAAAAGGAGTAAAGGAAAACTTACGTTTCAATAAGATACACTCTTGCTCTTGAGTATATCACCAAACATTACAAGAGATTTGTACCAGTGAGATCAGTTGTGTTCATCTGGATCATTTATTGCTTTTCACACTGAATTTGAAGAAGTATCAGTCCTATGTTTACAGACGTTATGGCTCAAAGGTGAGATACGTAGCAAGCAATTGCAGCACTAACTTCTCTGGCTCTGCTGAAAGAGTTTGGTCCTGATCACGGCATCAGTCTATCTATACGATCTGTTTCTTCTGCCAAAGTAGTCACTGGCACAACATTTGACTCACTACAATGCACCCCAGAACATTCAAAAAGCTCGAGGTTAATTTTTCTGTTCAGTGCCACATCTAGATAACCCTTAAATCTGCAGGTAGGGAAATACTAGCCACAGACTTGAAGTGCGCCCATCTGGGAAAAANACCCCACAGAGGTTGTAAAAAATGTTCCCAAACATACAGCCACATGGTGGGCCCATTAAAAAACCAAGGGAATTTTCAACCTCTGGTAGTAACACTGTTTTCTAAAAATGACTCTGACAACAGGAATCCTACACGCTGACAATCTTGTATTAATAAGGATTGGGCTAAAAACAATCACCAATGGCAAATCATGAAACCAAAGCCTGCGAGAATGGATACAGCATGCTGAAATGACATCCTGAGCTAACTCTGATAGGATTAGTCAGTGCATGACAAAGATGGAAAAGGAGTACCCTTCAGCATAAACTTTGCCGCCTTTGCTACAGCTCCATGTTAACTGTACAAGTACATTTATGGGGGGAAAATGACACTCAAAAGAGGTGTGTGGAGCAAGCACTGAACAACAGCGCAGTACAAGGAGCGCGAAAAAAGACAGCAAGAGCTAGCGCGTAACACGATTACCAGCCCAAGTCACGATGGTCACTGCTGCTATAGAAGCCTTTCTGTATTTCTTAAGCCCATACAAACTTGCTACAGCCCAAGATGTCAGCAGCTCAGGAAACTTCCTGTGGTGCAAGGAAAATAATAAACACAGAGCAGAGGAAGTAGAGGGCAAAAATGTGCAGGAAAGCCAGTGCTGCTTGCTCCAGAGAGCATGTATCTTCCATCCTATTAACAAAAGGCTTTAGTCATTTGGGAGAGGTTTCGAGAACCAACATGGAAGGAGAGGGTGCTTCAAAATTTAGGATGGATAAATCCTTTAGTCAACAGGTCAGAAATATCACAGTGTTTGAAAACTCACTTAACACTTACTCTAGAGCAAAGCTTAAGAATGACAGGTCTCCAGACTGGGATACGTGTGGCAAATTTGATATCCCTAGTTTTTCACCAGATCAGAGGCCGCATCTGGAGTACTGTGTCCAGTTCTGGGCTCCCCTGTACAAGAGAGACAGGGAACTACTGGAGAGAGTGCAAGGGAGGGCCACGAAGTTGATTAGGGGAGTGGAGCATCTCTCGTATGAGGAAAGGCTGAGAGAGCTGGGTNTTCCAAATTTAATACAGCAGTAATTCCCCAAACCTAGGGCAATTTAGAGCAGGCTTATGGTAGAGAGGGGAAAGGCAAAAAGGAGTAAAGGAAAACTTACGTTTCAATAAGATACACTCTTGCTCTTGAGTATATCACCAAACATTACAAGAGATTTGTACCAGTGAGATCAGTTGTGTTCATCTGGATCATTTATTGCTTTTCACACTGAATTTGAAGAAGTATCAGTCCTATGTTTACAGACGTTATGGCTCAAAGGTGAGATACGTAGCAAGCAATTGCAGCACTAACTTCTCTGGCTCTGCTGAAAGAGTTTGGTCCTGATCACGGCATCAGTCTATCTATACGATCTGTTTCTTCTGCCAAAGTAGTCACTGGCACAACATTTGACTCACTACAATGCACCCCAGAACATTCAAAAAGCTCGAGGTTAATTTTTCTGTTCAGTGCCACATCTAGATAACCCTTAAATCTGCAGGTAGGGAAATACTAGCCACAGACTTGAAGTGCGCCCATCTGGGAAAAAAAAAAGGTTGAAAAGTCTCTTGAACTTCAGGCCTTGGCTCTAATGTAGTTCGCCCTTTCAGAATAAGTAATTTACTCATACTCAAAAGGCTGGCCATTGTAAACAAGGCAGCCACTATAATTACATTTTTCCATTCTGCTTTCTGGGGTCCCTTCTGGGCATTTAAGTGACTCTACTAGAAAATGAGGGGGATATGCTATTACCAGTAGAAGAAAAATGAGAGGGAAATACTGGTTTTGGTAAGAGGAATCCTTTGCTTCTTTTAAGCGAAAGGTTTTTGGTTTTACTTTGTTTTAAAACCAGCTTAATTGCTAAATAGAATAGCTGTTTGCAGAACAGGAATTTGTAGACTAGCTCTTCATCTTCTGAAGCAGCAGTGAAATTGGCAGCTAAGCTTCTCTAAGTCTGTGGTCATTTGGGATAATGCATAAAATAGAAAGAAATATTCTTTCTAGGACCGTGCAGAGCTGACAGTTGGTAAAATTGTGTTCTGATTTATGAAGTGAGTAAATTTGATATGGAAGTCAGGGAGAACACAATAAATATAGAGCAGCAATATTTCTTCTGGTTTACAATTGACTGTACTTTTCTGGTCTTAAAAAAGGTACACTTTATAATCTAGTTTTACAGTTATTTTCAGTATATGCTACAAATAGGGATTTTTTTTTTGCTAATATGCAAAATTGGGTGATGTCCTAAGCTGAGGATAACAGCAGGTTCCCACGGAACTATGTGGATGTTATGTAGTTTGAGATATAAAGGACGATGGGAATGAGATCCCAAACAATTGCCTAGGCTTTTCCTCATAGATTCACTCATATCTGCAGATTCCATAGAATAATCATTATGCTCCAGGATTTGCTTTGCCTTCATTTCATCCAAAGCATAAAAATAGAATAAAGTCCAAGAATTTACATAACGATGGCATCTCCTCTTTTGATAAAAAAAAAAAGCTGCTTCTTTTTTTGGCTGAAATGTGACCATTTCATCAGGATACAGTGCACCTTAAAAATATACATTGCAGCTATATAGAACAGATAGATCAGCTACCATTATCTCAGTACTTCTTTTTTCTTGGATGTCTTCTCTTTTTAAAGACATTGCTTAAGTCTTGCACTGTGCCAAGAAAGAGCTAGATTTTCTGTTCATTTCAGATGCTAGCTATCTTAACTTTTTATGCTCCCATTTCTCTTTAAATTCATGAGCCTGTGCTGCATTGCAAGATAAAGATGCATCCCTTCCCTTGGCTGCCTCACAAATGCAGTTCAAAACCTTTATTTCATGATATAAAATGTGCAACGCAGTAATCCTCCTTCCTTCAATATGCATATTCTCAAGCACGCATTAGGTTTTCAGAAATCATCGCACATGAAGATTTCTGAAAAAAAATGTGGGACACGAACCTGAAGCGTTGGGGAAAAATTTATCAAATGTATACACAGACATTTTCTGTGCAAATCAAAAAGCTCATCTGCAACAAAATATTTAAACAAAGCAACAGATGCCAAGAAGCACTGTGCTGTTACAAGCAAAGTACATTCTCCTTCAACGTTTTTTCCTTCACTCTGGCATTTTATAGGTACTCCTACATTGTTCTGTTCCTAAAAGTACTCAATTCTGACCTGTATTCCAATGTTCCTGAAATAATCTCCACTTAAATATAATTCACGTACGTAAATCAAAGTCATTAAAGCTGCAGCTTTCACTATGCCACTTAGCAGCAATAAATACAGCATAATTCTGTGCTAAGATAAGGAGACATTTTTATATCACATTTTGTGTCTTTTGACCAGTCTGCTAAGGTTTCCAATAAGGTCACGATAAATTTGAGAACTTGTAGTGAATCCCCACCAGGATCTGTAAGATTGTCAGAGTTTCTCACTGAAATGTCTTCAAATACAGGAAACAACAAGCTTGAACCCAAATGAAAAAAAAAGTATTCTTGTTTGATCGGTCCAAAGCCTTTTCTGCCAGAGTGTTAGAAATCAGGAACACTGGGTCCTACAACTTCAGTTTTGCTAAAATTAAGATCTGCAAAGCTCAAGACCAATGTAAATGTGTCCGGGGAGTAGTGTAAAAAAATTCAGTGATACTCGTAGCATAGGTAAGTAAACTCAACTGAAAATACATGAGCTTAGGATGTTTCTTTAATTCAAAAAGTTGATTCCACAAAGTAATCCGGACTTACAGAAACCAAATGGTCATTAATATTGTTAAAAATAAAAAGTTTTTATTAGATGACAAACAAAGGGAATTCTTTCTGAAGAAAACGGCAGAGTTTATTATAATACTTTCATTACAAATATTTGGGAAAACTGTACTCAAAATTTAAAAAGTCTCAAAGACTTTAATAAGATTAAGATTTAACATGAAAGCTTTCAAAAGAAATATGAATTGGTGTTACTTCAGAAATTTAGTATGTGTTCTACGTTTTATGTGATATAAAGTATTGTGTGTCTGCCATGAACCAAAAGCATTGAAAAGTGCATAACATTCTGTGGCTCATCACTGATTATCAGTTTGTGCTACTTTAAACTCCAGAAATACTCCCAAGCTTATGGGTGTTCCAGCTTCTTCTTTGAGGAAGGTCCTGTCCTTCAGATGTGTGGTCTGCCGATAACACGGAAGTGTCTACTACACAACCTGGCAATGAATATGAGGGCTCGGGAAGACTGCGGTACTCTATGTGTACTTCCAACAGTTGCAAAGGAGAAGGACAAGCATCAATTTGTCTAAGTCACTATCTACATCATGTTCTCTACCCAATGATGAGTTGGGCCCACAAAGCTAGCTGGGATCTCAACACTTTAGAAATAAAAGTAGGAAGTATACAAGACAAAAATGTTCCTCTAAGCTAGTGCAAAAAGGTATTTTACATTAGATCTTAATAGGGAAGTTGCTGACTCCCTTGGGCTGGGCATGGGTCTTTAACAGATCTTTTCCTCTGTTCTATAGTGAAGGCACACAAATGACTGCTGTGTGACCCTTAACGGCGAGAAGGAAGACCTCCAAACCAGATATTTGTGTTATGGCCCTCCCCTTTCCCTTCTGCAAACCTCTTGAAATTTATGTAGGAGAAGCCCATAGGAGCTGACTCCAGAGGGCAAGTTCATCATTTCAAATGGCTGAAACTATGGTGGAAGCATTGCACAATTCCACTTTGTAAAAGGAATTGCATAGTATGCATGATAATCTGGAGGTCCAGTTCTCTCCTTTCAACTCAGCTTGTTAATTGTTGTTATATTTTATACAGTTGTTAATTTCCAAGCAAGTTCTCATTCGCTACTTTAATCTTCTGTTGCTGTGCGATTATTTTCTTTTTTTTTTTCCCCAAGGCACAAAACCAGTGTTTAATGAAATTTTGATTCCCATTTTTCTTAAACCCTGGCAAACCCTTACCTGAATTTATCTAGTTTTCTAATGTAATTTTTCACCTTCGGTGTTTTTTAACTCCTTTAAAATATAAAGTTTCCCCAAAGCTTATTTATCCTCCTTTTCTTCAGTTTTCATGTCCTATTTTCCTTCTCTACTCAACAAATCCTCATATCCTTAGATTCCCAAACATGGTGTCTAATTCAATGCCTTCTGAGTTCCAAGAGATACTAGTGCCTGTCAGCAGTAGCACAGACAAGGGACCCTATACATAGTAATTTATATACCTAAAGTTCTCATATGGAGCATCCAGAGCCTATAGAGCAAACGCTCCATAATCAACAATGAAAGACCTAAAACGAATAAATTGTCTGGAGGGCAGAATAGAAAGAATTAGTTAACACCTTGTACAGGATGTTGTGGACAGGGGACACAGATATGCGTCACAGATTTACAAGTTCACAAGTTGTGGTTAGAAACATATGCAGATTTTCTTTCCTGTGTACCAATATTTCAAGCAACATTTGATTATGAATGTATCAAAGTAATCCATGATAAACTTAGCTACTGCACTAGAAGACTGTGGGGAAATTAACTCTGGGAGTAAATGTAGAGTCTTTGACAGTAATCCATACTGATACTAGAATACAGAGTAAACTAGATGTAGAATAAAATTTATATATACCTGAGAGATTAGTCCTTTTTTTAAAGTAATGGATATTCTCATAGCGGATGAGTCCAAATTCTTTGATACAACTACACACAACGTAATTAAGCAACATACATGGAAGCTGAATGCTTTGTGCATTAGTTCCAGTGATATAACATGATGTCACACACTGGGCTGTAGCTTTCTGATTGATTGGATAACCCATTCCATGCTGATTTTTCATTAGAAAAAAATCTCTCAGGAGGTTTCCTTAGGTTTTAATAATACAGGCCTCAAATTCAGCTTAGTAAAACTTCAGTGAAGTTGAGGGAGTTGCCTCAAGAATGAAACTGGTTTGCTGTTTTGCTGTTAAGATACATGAAGTTACCTTGCTCCTGAAGTGGAATGGCAGAGCACAGTGTGACATGGTCAAATGAAATTAATTTAGAGGTGGTTATATACAGGCATTGCAGAACACCCTTTGTGGTTCAATTACTGCTTTCCAACAATAATAAAATGTCACAATCAGTAAAGATCTCTTTTGGGAAACCTGAGAGGAAATGGATGAAACAGGAGCGTGACCCAGTCTTACAACAGTGAGTACAATAAAACCATACTCAAAATGATTTATTCAATGCTAATAAATACCTTCAGATATTCCCCCTGCCAAGGACTATTTCAGTGCAGTTTTTGTGCAAGCAGAAATATAATCCAGACCTGCATGCTAAAAGCCATTGCAAATGTATGCAGACGACAGCACTGGGGAAAAGTAAACCACACAAAACTAAAAACATAAATAGAAAACCTCCACTGTGAAAATAAAATCTTAAAATTGCTACTAAATGTAAGCAAAGAATGTTTAGGAAGGTAATAATAGGGCCATTAGAGAAGCTGTTTGCGTATCCGAGCCTGACAGTAGAGGATCAAGATCAGTGTGAGAAACAAAATTTTAAAATAAACATGCCCCGAACTTTAGAAAAGGATGAGATTCTCTTCGCAAACAAATCACACCCAAAGATCTGAAAGGAGTTCACAGCATGTAACAGAACTTGCAGTGTAAAGAGGAGAAAGCTATATGGAAGGCAGAAAAGGATGAAAGGAAGAAAAGCATTTCATTGGAGTTATTTCCTTATACGGTTTTGTGCAGTTGATATGTGGCTTTGGTTGTGTGATAGAACAAAGACGAATACAAAGCACAGAATGAAACAGAGAGCTTGCAAGAGAAAAACATGTCTATAGGGATAGGCAAAACTGTAGAAAAGGCTCTGAAGAAGAAAGGTCTACAATATGAATGGCAAACATATGGAAAGAGAAGTACCCAAAAGCAGAAGAAAAGCAGAACTACAAGCGATTCTTCTTTTAGATCACTGGTCTTTTAAATCAAGTGGCACACCAGTTTGCCATGCCTTGAGTGAGATTGCCAGCCCCTCAGAGCAGGGACTGCTTCTTACGTGGTGCTACAAAGTGTGGCACGATGGTGCCCTTATTCTGCATGCAGCTTTGGGGCATTACACTAATAAGAGGACCTCCTTTATTTTAAATGAGTTTCTGAGTTCTGAGAATAATTTGACAGTGATTATGACTGACAATGCACTGTTAGTTCAATGTCTTTTGCCCCAGTACTCCATAGCTGGGTAACTGGATGTGTAACTGTAATGGATAACCAGATGCAAAACTGTAATCTAATATCTAAACCCTTTTAAATCTAAAAAACATCTGAAAGTACTTGACTTACCTATGAGAGCAGAGCTCCCTGGACTGACAGTAATTTTTGTTCCTGAAGGAGAGGTCAGCACTGAACGAGTGTTGGTCCCCGCACTGGAGAGCACTGCCATCAAGTCTTCTAGGTAAGCTAGAGGCCGTGGAGGCTCTGGCAACAGATTGGAAGACTGAAGTGATGAGCAACATTATAGCAGAAAAACATCTCAGGGACATCAAAAAAACCACCAGCAGCTATTGCTGCATTATTTGCCACGCTGCAATATTATGATTTCAGAGGGGCTGCCTAAGCATCTTCAGGCAACTACTAAAGGTGTGCTTTGCCTCTTGTTAGGTAAGGCACTAGAGAAATTATTAAAATTACATCTGGATCAGTATGACAACAAAATAAAAGAAATTCTATCTGAAGGCTACATGGCATTCTGGTTGGCCCTCTTCATATGTGACAAAGCTACATGGTATCAGGAGATACAGCAGCTTGGATGAAAGACCAAATTTATACAGCATAGAAACTGAATCAAATGTCTGTGGCAGTCAGTGGAAAACTTTTTAATGTCTGCTACAACCTGGATCAAGCCCTGATTAAATATGGTTATAACCCTGCCAAATCCTGTGTTATACGTAGGCAGAGCTCCAAAAGTCTAACAGTTCAGATCTCAAGAGGATCAGTCTATGCTGAGAATAGCAGTATCTAATTCTTTACTAATCATAATGCTAGTTTAAAACTCAGTTGCGTTGCCTATCATTTCCAATTCTGTTTGTCATGAAAATGATGGGATTATTTGATTTAAGTGAGTGGTGGCTTCAGCCCCTTTCAATTAGATCAGGGCACACACTAAGCAAGTTTTCTATGGCTGATCACTTTCAGCACCAGAAGTATGAGTCATGGATCCTTGAACTGTTTCTTTCCATCAAGGAACTAAAAATGTGATTTGCCTACAAACATAAGCAGCTTGCATAACTCACAGAAACTTTCCACCTTTAAAAATTAAGCCATTTATAAAGATCAGAAAAGTATTTAAAGATCATGTCATAGATATTATTTATAGACTGAAACCCAGCTGATTAAATTTTTTTTAGATTTTTTTAGACAGATTTTCTAGAGCCAGTCTGGATTCACAGGGAAATCATGTGAACATTCATAAAGAGGGCTTAGTATTGTCTGTGAAACTGAGAAATCTCACTTGAAAACTTCCTCTGGAAGCTGCATCATCCATGAAATCTGCGCTCACTCCAGTCATGAAAGATGAGAGCTGTAACAGATGCCTTAAGGGTATTGCACAAATAACAGGGACTAGGTTTCAAAATTTGACACTTCACTATCAAATGTATATAGAAGCACTGACAAAGTCTGGCTGGATCATTCATCTGCCAGGCATGGAGAAACAATAGAAGATGAGTTAGTAGGAAAGGAAAACCCTTTCCCACAGGTCCGATTATGACCAGGTAACACTTCCACTCGTACTTCACAGCTGACGTTGTCTTTTCAAATTAGCCAGCTGGGCTTTCTGCCTGTTGTTTAGAAATCCAAGAAAAAGTAAACTTTGCTCTTCACTGAACTTGGGAAGTGCTTTTTAAAAGCTCGCTAGGCTTATGCACCTGCTAGGTGTGAATTGGGTCAGTATCATATCGTCATGTATGGCAAGGCTGCTCAGCAGAGGCAGACCACTTCACAGGGAAAAAGTGGCATCATTCTCATTTCAAGAGAGCCAATTTAAGAAATGTTTGAGAAATGCTTTTCTCAGCTTGTGAGTCTGAAAGACTGAAACTGAATACCTTAGGACTGGGAGGTGCAGTCTCTGTGCTTTAGACATTTTCTGCTTATCCGTCTTCCTTTTGCCACCACCTTATTTCAGCTGATGGTGCCCAGAGAACAAATGCAGTCTGATTCTTTTCTGAGAACAGGGCTGACTGTTCCATTCCCTCTTTCCACACCCTCCGATTAGTTCTGCAGGCTGGGTGTGCCAGCAGCCACGCTAGTATTGCTGCAAGTGCAAAATACCCTGGACTTACCAAGAACCAACAGCTGGGAGCTTTCTGTTACCTCCCCACGAAGATTGGCTGCCCTGCAGGAGTACAATCCCTGATCTGACAGAGAAACATTCTCAATTAGCAGCAACCCATCATGTAGATGGTGAGCAGAGGACAGCTTGACCTTGTTCTTAAACCAAGTAACTTCTGCTTCAGGAACACCTGGAAAAACATTGATAAAACATAACACAAGTGAGATGTAGTGATTGCTAAACAGTGTTATAGTTGCTACAGGCAAAATTGTTAAGATAGAACAATTAAGATAGAACAATTAAAACAAGATTTAATACGACTTCCCAGTGACATTTTTTGCAGTTCAGAAGCATTTAGTCAACTCTTTCACACTGCCTGCCTTTGTGTTTCTTAGATCCCTCTGAGACAGAGCAGAAGAGTTAAAACCAAATTGAAGTAACCTCTTTTAGTGTCCCACAATTGTACACGTGAACTCGGATATCATCACTCTTAAAAGTAAGCCTTTATTGGATCAGAAGAAAGGTTAACCTAGTTTAGTATCTTGTCTCTGGAAGAAGCCATAAGCTGTTGACTCTCCCAACCTCTCACTAGTTTCAGGAACTCAGGAACTTTGTGAACTAGAAGTATTTTCTGTGCAGTTAGGAGCCCTCCATGGACTTCTCTTCTATTAATTCCTCTGATGTTCCCTTTCGAAATGATGCAGATAATTAACATTTGCATCTTCAGGAAAGCAGTTTCACTAGTCTCGCCAGGAGTCTTTAGACAACAGATAGTTACAGATTCATAACCCACTATAGGAAGAACTGCCTTCTTTTCTGTGCTTGGATCTGAGGTCCAGATATTTAACTATTGGGTACCTCTTGTAGGAATGGGTTCTGATGTGTAGCTGGCAAGACCCCGGTCTTGCAGTAGGTAGTATTCCCTTGGCATAGGGTTTTAACCTTGATTTAAATGCATGCCAGATCAGGTAATTTAGTGTTACTGACTGCTAAAAAGTTGGTTTATGTGAAATGACATTGGAAGTCTCAATAGATGGAATAGACCTATGGACCTGTGCCTGGGAGAAAATAATACTGTGTGGGCCCATGGCTGTAAGGAGTAGCACATCGCTGATCCTGGTAACTGGCAGTTATTCTTAAGTATCTGCTGCCTACCTAAATCTTTCCCTCTCTTATGTCACAGCAACATGTTCCTCTGCCCATTGCCAGTACCTTCCTGGTTGTGCCTCCACCACAAAACCACAAAACAAGTCTGTTTTGTTCAATTCTGTGGCCCTGGCATCAGAAATATTTCACTTGGGCTGTGCATGTTGAGCATGAACACCAAGTTGTCTGTATTTGTAGTGACTGCCTGATTGCAGGTGCCTTGCTAAGCATGTGCAGATGGAAGTGGGAAAGGGAGATTTTCCCGATTCTTACATATCAAAGCATTGTGGCCTTTTTTCTCCCCTCTCCCAGAGTCACCTCGTGACTTTGCCAAGACATCTGGAATGAGTACATCTGAGCTTGGCAGCCAGGAAGGAAAGCCAAAGGCCTGAAAGGGCAGAGGGTCTCGTCCATGTTCAGAAAGGAGCAGGAAGCAGGCTGTAAAAGACTGCAGAGTTTTTCTCATCTTTGTCTGACTGTCAATAGCATATGCTAATCTGGACCCCTCATGGCATACCCAGAGAACTAATAATTCTTGTCTATGATGCTGTTTTCCAATGGCTTACCCTTGTTTGTGTTGCTACCACTCAGCTTTTTTAAAAGGATGGGCTGTTGGCCTGTTTCTGACCGCCCCACTGGGACAGGACCAGTACACAACTCTCCATCTGGCTGCTACTCTTTGACTTACGTGGCACGGGTGGGCTGACCACCACTTAAAACCTCACTCTGATTTTTTCCAGAGCATTCTGGCAGGGTCCTCAGGGGAGTTCAGACAACCACTGGACAGCAAACAACGCCAGCCCTTGAGTTTATTCAAGCCTGTGCGTTTATTGTGTTTCCATTGTGGGGAAAGGAAGTTTGAGAGTTGAGCTCTGGAGAGCAGAGGAGAGAAAATCGAGACTCTTCTAGTTCTGCAGTCCCTGAAATATAAAAACACTCACATTCCAGCACTTGTTCTCCCTAGTGAAGGGATGATCCACTCTTTCTTGCAATCTAAACAAGTTACACAGTGCACAGGTTTTCACATTATAGTTATTGCTGAACTTAAGCATGGAAGTATCAAGAAAGGTACCTCAGAAGTAAACAATCACAGGATTATAAAATTATAAAGCTTTCTGCAATTCCAACTAGGGCTTATCCTCTTTCTTTGTTTTGAAGACTAAAATTGGGTAGGGCTTTCGAATTATTCTTGAAAATAAGGGAAGATAAATGAAAATAGAGAAGAGGAAGGGGTGAATAGTGTTGAGAAGGATAAAGAATAAGGGAAAGGGACAATGAAGATTTCATGTGACACCAATCACCAAGAGCAGGGACTCAAAATAAATAAATGAACAAATGAATGAATGAATAAATAAACAAATAAATACAGAGAGACAGACAAAACTAATTTCCCTCTTGCAGACAGCTGCTCAGATCATAGCCTTAGTCCAGAAAGGGAGATTCCTCTTATATACACTAATGGAAGAAGCAAGAAGGGGTTAAAGGTGAGACCCCTTACTGTTGAGGTACTATCGTTGATTGTAGGAAAGGTGCACTGTACATATAAAATGTCCAGCAGCTCTACAAAAACTTTTTATGACTGTTACTCTAGTGTGTTCTTCCTCTGTCCTTAATGTGAAGTTTCCAAGCTAACAGGAGATTACTTGAAACTAATCTGTACAGCCGTTCCTACAGTTCGGTTTAGGGAAGCCAAGCAGTACATGTCAGTGAGCAGCAGCTTCATCTGCCTTTGTGCTTCCACTTTTAGTAACACATACAAGCCTCGGGACACGGCTAGGAGGCAGCCAGCACAGGGATGAGCAAACATGTCATTGCGCAGCACTGCCACAAGGGGTAGCAAGAGCATTTCCATCAGTTTTGTTGGGTAACGGTGAATGACGGGACAGAGGGCTGAGTGTGTTTGCCTTCAAGAAGTAATCACAGAGGCTGAAAGCCTGAGAGGCGCCAGCTGGAAACAAAACTCACTTTTCTGGGCAGGCAAGGCTTTAGGTGGTGAATAGTTACTCAAATCTGTTCTTCTTCAGCTTTCCCCTCCATCACCGTGCACGTAGGCGGCACAAAAAGGCTACCTGGATTACACAGCAAGCAGAACTGCGCGTGCCAATCAAGATAATTTTGCTAAACCAGAAACTTTTGTGGAAAGAAAGCATAGTAATACATGGATCTAGCAGTGGAGACTTGCTTACAATGTCACAATATTCTTGAAATAGTGACTTGCATGTCAGAATCTGGTATAGCTGATGAAAAAATATGGGTCTTAAAGCAAGGTGAGACATAGAAAAATATAACCTCCAGTATACAGAAGAAATACAGAGGAAACGAATACTTAGGAGAGTTGAAAAAGCTGCCAGCTGCAACATCAGAAGGAGAAGGATATGCAGGGCAGGATGGTAATATATTTTAAGTTACTCTTCCAAACCTGTTCTGACTCAACACTAACTAAAGGTACCTGACACTTTGCAGGCAAGTGCCTCTGTTATAAGTCTTATGGCCTGAAGGCTACCATGGAGAAATGCCCTAAGAGCTAGATTTTAAAAATTGGTTCTTCCTTTCATGTCCGACTGTATTTCAATAACAACTTGGGCCAGATTGATTGAGGCTTCCGGTATCTGAATGAATACCTGCACAATTTAAGTGCCAAAGTCAACAGAAAGCTTTTTAGTGATACTGATGTGATCCAAATTGCTCCCACATCTCATTTGGAAGTGAAATTGCCCACAGTAATCAAATTGCCCACAGCAGAAATGCTGCTGGCTTTCTAAAGCTTGGAGGAAATAATCCAGCTGGAAGTCACAGGCATCTGCAAGACTCCTGAGTGACCTGTGGGTGGGAGTTCCTTTAGGATTAGTTTTGGAGAAGTCTGGGATTGACCACAATCACCTAACTATGTTAAAAAAATATTCTTTCACCTCCATAGACAAAGTAGAGAAGGAAAATAAGGCCAGTTTTCAAGCTTGAACAAAACCACAACACCATCTTTGTGGTATAACCAAAAGAGTTTCATCCTGACATAATTCATGTCAGGGGCCAATTAAACTCTAATGTATTCAGGATGATTTTTTTCCCCTTGTCTTGCCGCTAATATCTGTAGATTTCAGCTCAGAACACAGATTTTTACAGTGCTTATGCCTCTCATAAGAAGTTAAGGAGGAATATAAAATTACTCCCTAGGCTCTGGTAATGTTCTCTTTCATTGTCTCTTAAGAAACCTTCTCCAGGCTTATCAACATCTGTCAGCAGCAAGCGCATATTTCTGTCCCTTGACAGCAAGAGCAGCTTTAGAAAATAACCGGTCCTCATACTTAGTACTCCTCTTATAACTATTTATTCTGCTGTCCTGCTTGCTCTCAGTAAAGACGTGTCCTTATTTGAGCTAAGACACCAAGATCCAATACATGCATGGTCCTGTACTACAGACTATACAGCACAGAGATAGGAACACAGCTTATAAGGATGAGATTAACAGGCACCAAATTCCAAATTCTAATCTGGAGCAACTCTCAGTTGTTGTGCTGGCTCAGGGTGTCCTGAAACAACTAGAAGGAAAGAACTAGAAGGAAAAAGACTGTAGCTTGACAAAGTTATGTGGAGAGTTTTTTCATCTAGGTAAGTCTCCACATAATTTCTGGGTATGTTAATTTGCTTTCTAATTATGTTCACTTCATTATCACACTGTTTTTTTATTATCAGATGTTAATGCACTAACCATTAACCATTGAACATTAACTTACTATAATTTGATGGGCATTTCATTGTTAATGCCTTCTGGGGAACTTTGGCAAACTATATTGCCATAAAGTCCATCTACTCTGAAGAAGTCACTAGGATATGACACGTTTGCTGACTGAAGGAATAATGCATGCTACTCTTCTCCTTAGAATTGATGATTCTAAGTAGAATGATCAAAAGCATATTAAAAGGTTGGATAATCACAATCGTGATGCTAAAACAAAAAAATTGTGCATATATTAGAAGGAAAATTGTATTTGTTGTCATGTTCTTTAACAGGTTTTATGAGATGGTGTATTTTCCAGGCATAGGTGAGACAGGGGACAGAAATCATTTGGTTCCTGGATCTCATCCCATATGCAGCTTTTTAAAAATTGCTGTGGAATTATTAACACTATTTGTAGGAAAATAAGATTCTCGTAGCTATAAAATATTTCTACCCTCATTACTCACTCTCTTATTCCCTGTGTAACATCACAGCTTGTGGTTTATGACTTTATCATAATTTCAACAGTATTAATCTCTGGTGTCAAACATAGTTGACATCTTCTATGGAGGCAGTAGCAGAAGATAAACACCCATGAAGAGAATGATTTAAGCAAATTTCTTCTGTATCACAGAATAATCCAATATACAATAATGCTACTAGATAGCAAAAAGCTGCCTTCTGGGAGAGAAGACAGTGATTCTGCTGTAACATTGCTAAAATTTTCCATTGTGGACGTACATTGTCATAGTAGGTAGGCTTCTTAAAATTGCCAGAGATTATTTTCCTCTGAGAAAAGGCATAAATCTATGTCCCTGACCATACTGTGCTCCCCTTCTGTAGTTTTCTGATGCCATTAAGAACTGTGGCAACTTTGCTAAGCCACGTCCTGTTCTTTTCATCATGTCTTTATGCTGAAGGGAAATGGCTGCACTTCTTAAAACCGCAATCACTGTCTGTATCTGTGGGACCTCTCCATCTGCAGCTGAGAGAACCCAGAGAGAGAAATCCAAAATAATTTATGTTCATACAAAGTCTCTTTCAGATGCTGTTAGTGCAGGTGGCCGTGCAGGGACCTTGGGAAAAAGAATACAGCTTTCATCTCCCTCTTCCTTGAAAGATGCTGGACATCAGCCTGATTGCAAGCGAGTGTCTAGAGTCTATGTTGAGAGGGCAACAGAACTACTGAATTTGCTTTTTCATGAACCACGAGGAAAAATGATACTGTATTTTTCTTTCATTAATCCAACTGAGAGTAATTAATAATCTGGGATCCCAGCCTAGTGTTTGCACAGCTATTGTGCGTGCTTTGCTAAAGGACAGATGAGCAAATAGTGAAACTTGAGCCAGATACTCTTTTTACCTAAGAATTTGCATAGGGGTGTGGTTGGCAGCACTTGAAAAAGGAAAACTGAAAATCGCTAAGTGCTTAAAGTGAGCAGGAAGTGTGAAAAAGCAGGACATTTGTATATTTGCAATGCAGAAGCTTATTCAGAGTCATCTGAAGTAGCTGCTAGGGACAAGAAGCTAAAGCAAGGGTCTAAGGGTCTTCATACAACTCTTCACCGTGGTTATTTGTGTAACTGTAAGCGTGGCTCACTTTGTGTTTTATAACATTATAACATTTATAACATTCGCCTCCTGTTCCCCCTCACACTATGCATGGAAGTGTAATGAATCAAAGCTCTGGCCTTGGGTCTTTAGAGATTTCCCAGTTCTTCCTCTTCCCCCGCCCCTCCTCCCCATACCAAGACCATTCCCAACAACAGCTGTAGGGCTGCAACATGCAGATCAGGTCAATCTTTTTTTGGTCACCATTGGAAAGAGGCAAGCTGCCATTGTAAGACTTTAGGACATTCAGTCTCTAGCTGAAAAACAATTTCAGGGAGAACATTGTTTCAACAGAATTCATCTGAATTCCTGCACTTCCAAGATGACAAAAAGAAAAATCAGAAAAAGAGTGTTCTAACATGCCCTTAATTTGAAAAAACAGTTCTGCAGGGAAAAAATTTACTAACTGGAGCAGACTTTGAAAACCCCATCAATGAGGAAATGAGTCAGTCCATGCTTGTATATTCTCATCATCAAACATCCCCAACAGGTAAGAATGTGTATAAGTTTTGTCGTAGCCACGTCATACCATGTACCTCTAATAAAGATGCCCGTCCTATTGTCCCAGATCAATTTTCTTATGCTAGTGCACTTTTCTTGTTGGTATTGATAAAAGGAGGACAATTTCTATGCTTAGAATTAATAGAAGCAATTCAGTTTTCCTGTCCTAGGAAACGCTTGCAATTTTACCCAGCTGCACATGGAGACACCAATTTAGCAAGGAACTCCAAAGAAATTTATAGCTGAAGACACCTGCACGGGAGACCAAGTCATTTCTCACCTGCGACCTGGCAGCTAATGGTAACATTTGATCTCTGGATTGTTTTCACTGTGCTTCCAATATCAACAGTGACAGCAGGCGATTCAGTGTTGATCACAGTAGCTCTTGATGCCTTAATCAGTGGCTTTCCTGTATAAAAAAAACACCACAGTTTATCAGACCAAGCACATTGGGCTCTCATGGGACAGATGGCCTGGGACACTCTGTGTGAAAGGACCTTCATAGGACAGGTGCATAATGGAAAATTCTGGGGTATGAGGCCACCTGGTTTTTATAATATTACGGTGTCACCAAATTCTATGGGAAAAGCTGTCTTGGAAAAAGAAAAAGCATACTTAGAGCAGAGGCAGAATAGCATTAAAGCCATAAGGACACACACAAGAACCAGCTAATCAATAAACACCAGTACAAGTGGAGCTGCAGCAAGGTGTTTGCCTGGTACTGCAACTAAATACCACCCTTTGCCAAAGGCCAAACATAGGAGAAAAAGGCCTGAGTGATGGCTACAGGCACATTAATCATGCAGGAGGTTTAGAGCAACAAACAAGCTGTTTCTACACATCGATCATGTGTTCTTTAACGTACAGTGGAAACACTGGAGTTCCGAAGACAAGCCCACAATCAGAACATTTTCTTGTCATGGTTAGTGTAAGAAGATGAGGGACATACACAAGCTCCTTTCTGTCAAATAACCTGTACTGTTTTATCTAAAGCCTGTAGTAACAGTGCTATGCATTAATATTGCTTATCTCTGACAAAGATACCTACTTTGCCTGCAACAAACTTTTCAAATTGTTTCCAGTGTGCTTCCAACATTGGTGATACCAAGCAAGCAGGTCGAGATGTTCCCCTGCTGTCTTGCCTGTCTATGCAGGATTAGCTATGGAGTTACCCACCACCAGGGTCTTGAGGAGCCTCCTGCAAGTCCTTTTGCAGGGGGCACTGTAAAGGCATGCCTACATGACACAAAACAGTTCAGAGATACTTGGGCTTAGCTCAGAGAGGGGAGCAAAGCAGTAGAGCTGACATAGCTGGGTTAAGGCAGGACCCTTGTCCCAGCCAAAATACTCTGCAAGGCAGGATATTGGCAGGAGGGGCAGAACATGACATCACTTTAAACTGCATTAGAGTTGGATGTTTCTGACTCAGTGTTGTATTTTCAAACTCATCTTTATCCAAAAATCTATAAACACACTTTTTTTCCCCCTTTAACTAAATGGTCAGATACAAAACAGGTTCAGATAACATCATTTGTCTGCAGAAGCTGCGTTTTTAGGCTAATGTCTACCACTGGCTTCACTTGTGTGTCACCCTGGAGGTGACCAAGGAAGAAAAGATGGAAGTGAGAAAAAGAACTTGGTTTCATTGAGCTCATGGAGAGTCCTGAAAATTTAATTCAGCCCTAACTATAAATTGCTCCACATAACTATATTTCCAGGGCTTCTAAAAGATGCCTTTCATCTGGAATTCCTGTCATATCAGTTTGGGGTTTTTCTGGTACTTCTAAAGATTTTTCTTTTGGTACTTTTAATGCCTAAGAATAGCAAAGTAAAATATTACATTTTATTGTTGAAATATCTCCAAAGGTTTTGATGTTTTGTGGTAAAGCCTAAAGAAAAGAAAGGAAAATTCTTTAGCTGTCCACCAGCCTTTTATTTTCCTGATTGGTTTCCACAATATCATCAAAAGATTAAAAATATATTAGCTATTCCACCCATAAATGTGCAGCAAACCATTGAGTAAAATGGAAGCATATTCTACTGTCTTTTTTTCCATGCATGTGTTAAACTAATCAGAAAATTCAATGAAACAAGCTTTCAGCCCCATTCCTGATCCTTCCCCAAAGATGGCTGGAGTTTTCCACTTTTTTTTGGAGAATGTACTTCCATTATGCCAAAAAGGTTGCTGCTTTGTCCAAAACCTCTTTTTTGTATTTATGGCCTCATTTTATAAGGTGTTCAGTTCTTTGCTTTGGATGTGAGACGTTCCGGTTCCCAAGCAGAGTTCACTTGAGTCTGGGATGCATGAATGTTAATTCACCTAAAAAGGTTAAACTACAGCCTTGATAATTAATCATAATAAAAAAGCTAATAGCCTCCTTGTGCCACATGTATACCTAATGCTGTTTGGTTTTCTATGGCTTTACACAAAATTGTCTCCACATATTGTGCAAAAACTATGGCTTTAAAACTCACTGGAGCAATATGGACAGAATAGCAGTTTTGACCGATGATTTTTTAACCTCATATTCAGCTTCTTGCTGGTGCAACACAAGAGAGTCCCTGTGGAGCTGCTTCTTATGAAACACTATACTGTCTTAGAAGCACCACCACTGCTCTGCTGCCTGGGATTCGGCAAAGATGTTTCTGATCAGCAGAAGTGTAAAAAGGATCAGTCTCTTTGGTTTTGCCCACATCTAATAAGGAGCTCTGATTCAGATCTTCCTCTTGTACTCTGATGGATTCAGCTGTTCTCCTTCTAAGGGGCAAGGTCTCTTTGCAGTCGGTTTACTAATCATCAGAGATTCACTGCTGGCCATTGCTGCATTCTTAGATTTTCTTTATGCTTCTCTTACCTGCCGTTTTCTCTGTGCTTGATATTAAAATCTCAAGCTCGTCAACAGCTATTCCTTCCTCTAATCATACACAGATACATAGGCACTGACCATCAGCTGCCAATGTATTGGAGGCCTCCAAACGCTTCCACATTCTGAAGCAGTGAAATGGAGAGGTCTGAAAAATCAATGCGCTTTCTAGCATTCCTAATGTGTTTCCTCCTGCTGTTGTGATAAACAGGATCCTCCTTCTCTAAGACCTCTCTGCCTTATCACAGCTGTTAGTTGTTTCTTCTGCCCCTTCATCTTACACAACAGCTCCTCATTCACGTTTGCTGTTCTGTCTTTCTACAAGTCCCGACATGGTTGTGAGCCTGCTGACATCGTGCACGAATGAATCTTGAAGAAGCTGGATTCATGCACTACCTATCATTTCCCTTGACTTTTATTTGTGAGAATTTTCTTTAGAAATGAAATCAAAACTAACAAAGGATATTTAGTCTGCTTTAGAACTCAACTGTTACTAGAGAAAGACAAACATAGAAGTTAATTTTTTGTGCACCTCTATTTGCCAGTAATTGAAACAGTGTCAGCCATGCTTTTGTCACAATGAATCGAATAAGATACAAAGCTTGATCCTGCAAGGGGCTAGCTCTTCAGCTCTGGTAATTTTCAGACTTGCCTAACATACATCTGAATAAGTCCTTTGGTTAGTCTGTTAGACTTGAAAAGATCAGTGATAGGTTTAAAACGAAGCATATGAATTGGGAGGCTTGGACTGCGCTGCCCACATAGGCTGTGAATAACCAGGATGAGCACTGACTTGAGAGCACATGTCAGATGCAGGAAGTGAGAAAAAGCATTGATCTCTTGAAGAAATCCTCAAATCTCACCAACTGTTTGTGAAAGCTGGACGATGCCTCAGGGTTTTCCAGAGCTCACACCCTGTGCTTTCATGTGTACCTCTGTTGACCCACCTCACCCAGCCAGCATCCACAGCCATCTGTTGCCCCCAAACGATTTCTGTTCAGGATCACACAAGTGGCAGAGATAATCCTGCAATCACAGAGAATGAATTATTACCTGCTAGAGTGACAGCAATGGAGACAGAGTCAGATCCCAGGGTGTTGGATGCATTGCAAGCATAGAAACCCACATCACCTTCTACGGGTGCTAGAATCTGCAAGGAGTCATCAGGCTGAAGTAGCATCCTGGAGTAAAGTAGAAAGAAAGATGTCATCATCTCTTAATTTGTATGAGCATGAATAAATTTACCAGGATTTTTTCAGGTTTACATAATTTTTTTACATGTCAGGCCAGTAGGTTATATTTCAAAATCTATTAAGAAATTTGAGACTGTGAGCTGTGTTTACTTAAATCGAATTTTAGTCTCAGTCCAGTTCTTCTACTGCTGATATGTGTATTCGAGAAAGATTGCTGAATACTTAGAACATCTGCCCATGGTTTGTGAAACCTCCTCCTCTGCTGTGTAACTTTCTGTATAATGTCAAATGAGTTGCCTAGCCTCCCTGTCTCCTAGTTCTGCAAAGTAGAAGTAGCAATAATAAAGAAAAAGCCAAATTATTGCAAGGGAAAAATAATGTCACCTGCTGAAGCTAGGCAGAAAGAAGTGAAGTGAACCTCAGGTTCAGTATCAAAGCTGAAATAGATTCCAGATTCTTTGATTGCCGGGCAGTTTGTACAAACTCAGCGGTCTTGTTGCTCCCCTAATAGTCAGTGAAGAGAGAGAGAACACTCAGTTCCTCCTTGGGCTGAACCAACTGTTTCTTTCCTCTGCCAGTAAGAGGAGCCTACCATGGTCTGAGTGTACTGCTCATGGTTAAACGGGATGAATATGGCCCGAGAGCTCTTATGAACTGCTTCTTTTCACACTCTGGTTTTGCAATGGTATAACTCCATCAGGTCCTGACATATACCTATTAAGCAAGAATTCAGTCCATGGGCTCTCGTCAATGCTTGTGTTCCCTTATTTTCAGCACAGTGTTGTTCATGATTATTGTTCATTTCTCTTAATTTTTTAGCTGAAACTGGTGATAAAACCTAATGATAAACTACTTTTCTCATCAGCAATTTTCAGCAGCTGTTGTACATAAACTCTTAGTTAAGGCCGTGATTGAGAGAGATAAGGGTGAAGGTGGGGGAGGGTTATGCCTGTAAAACACATGCAATAGAATCCTGTTCATAGATCCTGGAATCTACAAGTTTCTTTTCGCTCCCACCCCCACAATGAAAACTGTTTTCTCATGGACCAAAAAGCAGCAGATACTTGATCTTGCACAATACTGTGGGTGGTAGATCTCTAAAACAAACCAGATTAGGGCCATCCATCAAAATCTATTATAGGAAAAAATCCAGAGTTAAAATTCACTTTTGACACTTTTTTGAGTAATAATTATTATCAATAAAAGGAAGGAGCTGCCTTTTGTCAACCAAGTTTTTCAAGTGCCTGGAAAAATGCACATTTGCAAAACAAACATTAATCACTTTAAAATTGCATCTTTGCTTGCACAGCAAAACCCCCCTCCAATAGTTGAAAGAATTCCCTCTCCAGTTCGGCTTTCAAGGATGTCGTCTTTCTTACCACTCAGACATAAACAGGGCAGCTTCTAGTTAGCCACCGCTAACAGTGCCAGCAACTAACATATTTCTTTACTTACAAAACTAGTGTTAGCATGCATCAGTATCTCACATGTAAATCTTTTAGTTTAACACTGGCTGGTTCAACATCTACATGGAATTCATTATAGCTTCAGAATTTGCCCCAAATTATACTAACATATGACAGTTAAAAGTTGAATGTATTCTGCCTGCATGTGTGCAAATATAGTATGTAGGCTGAGCAGTCAGCCCTACATCAAACTAACACCTACATAGTTGTGAAAGAGTTTTTAGAAATGTTTCTGTCACCTTCAGGTTGAGGAAAGAGCTTGCTTAGTATTGTGCCTTTTAAATACAAGGGATCATAATTTGTTTGTTGTTATTCAACTCCGCTCATGTAAATCTCTTTTTGTCAGTTTAAGTGACCTCAAGATCCGCACAAATATTTTTAGAAACAGGCCAGGAAGGTACCTGTCTTTAAAAAAAATAAACGCCAGTGCAGCTCCACCTTCCTATTTTTAAAACCCAAGTTCCAATGTCCTTCTCTAGAAAAAAAGTTAATGCCCGTTTCAATAATTCTTTCTGTTATTTGTGTGTTACACTTTGGCATAGCTTCTTTTCCTGAAAGCAGATCTTTTATTATCCCTCTTTGTATAGAATGATTTTGGCTGGATTCCCTATTTGCTCGTAGATTGCTATTTTCATTAGGTATTGAGTTGCTTGTCAGTGGTGAAAAAAATACCAGCTGTAGCAATTCTTTCTGTCAGCAGCATGTCTTCAGAGTCTTGTTTATGGACTTAAAATAATACAGCTTAATGTTTAATCAGTCTCATCTCAGTTGCTCCACACTGCACTGTCTCCAAGACAAAAATGTATTTTATAAGACCTGTATCAGTCGCTAATTCAGATGGCACCTCACAAACACCTAACTCTTTATCACTTACTGTTTACTTTCTGTTTCATGTCCATTTATAAAACACATTTCTGTTTTAGGAAAGTTGAATTATCAAGTATCAATGGGTTCCCAGTGATGGAAATTACCACATATTTGGAAAGTTTACTAAACAATGCATAAATCCCTCAAAGATCTTTCATTTCTAAAATTGATTCCTAAGGAAGTTAGTATGAATTTTCTTTGAAATAAAACATTTTCCATCATTTACAGAAGTCTCCAGACTTTGATATAGATATAGTAGAAGGGTCTGAAACTGTACTCAGAACCCATGCTGATGTTACCTTGACACTTACCCTGAGGAGAGAGTATGGACACTCATGTTAAATATGCACTCAGGCTGAAGACGCAGACTCAAGTCAAGGATCTTTTACTGGAACCACACAGATATTTTCGACTGCTGCAGCTTTTCGTGTTATATGCTTTCATCCTATTGAGTAACTGAAACCCTACACTTTTTTAGGGCCTGTGTTGTATCTTTTTGTGACAGTGCTTAAGCTAAAGAAATTAATTTTTGCAAGTGGAGCTATGTAGTAGGATCATAAATACTGTTAAGTGGATGGCACAGCTCATGGAAGGAGGCAATGGGAATAGAGCCATTCATTATACATTGCTAGTCCAGACAAAACCCACATCCAGAGTGCCTGAAAGTGAGTGTCTGTATCTCAGTATCTGGTAATACATAATACAAATAGCTATCACCCAAACTAAAACGAGCAGCCTACACTCTAAAGCTCACAATACAAAGCAGATACAACTGGAATCTCAGTATCCTCGGTAGGGCATGAGCTGAGGGACTTCAGCACAACTCTAACCTTCCTCACCAGCAGTGTCTCTCTTTGATAATGGTACAGGAAGACCCGTCTGTATTAATATTCTTATTCCCATTAAGACAGAGGTGGGCTGGAAAAACTGGTTTCTCTTCTCCATTCAGAGGCTGGAAAAGTATGAAGAAGACAATCTGCAGAGCTGAAAGACTGGTCAAGCATACCAAACACCGTCACATGCAGATGGCCTTGCAGTTAACAGCAGTACACTCTGAGACTGCTCAAACTCTGGCTTTCCTTTACGCAGCTGACTGGCAGCCAGCAAGAGCATTCTGAGCCAAAACCAGAATACTGCTGTTAAGAACCCAGCAAAACATCCACAACTCAAGTTTTATGTGCGCCATGATTTCTAAACTTTCATTAACTCCAAAGTTACAGATGCTAAGTACCTCCAACGCCCGGGGCACTGCTCATTTCCTCCCTCACCCACCAACACGGAGGAACCACAAGTGATGAGTACAGAAGAGAGGTCATAAAGTGGAAACTGCCTGAATATTTGAAGAGAGATGTCAATGAATAATGCTACTAACTGGCAAATAAGCTATACTTCTTCAAGTCTTTCTGATAGAAATTTTGAGTGCACATAGTAGCCTGATAATTCAGAAATAGAGCACAGCATTTGAAGATACTTCAGCCAAACCGAATTGGAGGAAAAAAAAGGTTGAAAGGCATTGTAAAACTAAAACAATAAAAAAAAATTCTAAACTTAAATTTCAGGAATTGTATGATTGTTTTATTGTCAGTTATATGAATCTGCCTGTTGCTACACCATGGTTGCTTATATAGTGCAAGACAAAGTTGTAATTTTCTCATGAGTGTAGTGTCCAGCATTAGCCACACATGGACCTCATGTAGCCTCCATTCCCTTTCAAACATACCACAGAAATCACAATCATTCAAGTAGAGAGAAAAGAAAGATCCCTTAATGGCACAATTCCAACAGGATGTAACCACTGGCAATGAAAATCTATATATGAAACTTCTGGGGGACTATGAAGATATTTTCACAGGAATATGGCCAAATAAAGGGATACTACAGGCCCAAGTCTTGATTAAGACTGCATATAACTTCCACAGGAGATACATTCTTGCTCTTACTGTCCTCTGCCCCTGCAAAAGTTACCATTTTTTTGTGCGAAACCTAATATACTTGCTAGCCTTCAGACACAGAAAGAGACCCAAGAACCAGAAAATTCAGTACATTAGAGAAAACAATGATTTTGGATTGTTTTGGTTGCCAAAGCGAGAAAGGAGCTAATAAACTAATTGTGTAACTATGCAGAAAAAGCAACTGTATGTAAATCATAATGGATGATCCACAGGCACCATGCTGGAAATTAATTTTTGCTGGAATTTATCTTTTCTAATTTCCCAAGCTGACCTTATTACTAAATTCAGATGTCTTAACTGAGGTCAGCATCTTGTGCAGAAAGAGCTGCTAACAGATTCCTGGACTGTTTTGTTGTAGCATGTTGGTTAATACACCTGCCTCTTGCACTCTCTGCCTATCCTTATATACAGCATTCTCACAGAACAGAACCAAAATATAAGATCTCAAGTGTTGAACTGAGAAAAATGTATGTTATCAACACAATTAAGCATACAACTAGCATTGAAAATAATATATTTTTCTGTGTTCTTGCACACAAATGAATAATGTGGAGTGATATGCAGGTGAAGGCTACCTGAAGTAAACCCAGCATTATTTCTGTGATACACCGATAAAAGCATTTTGTTACCCAAGTTCTCAGGCTATGCCTAGGGCCATCGCACTGGAGTTTGAACAGACAGGGATGCACCAACTCACATCAGAAGACTACTTAGAGGTCAGTATGTGGAGATGACAGCATAGCTTCAAACAGCCGTGAAGTTCCACAGATTCCAGCCTCTCTCAGAGCATACACAGGGAAAGGTGATTGTAATGCCCCTTGAGGTTTATCCCGGGGCAGTTCTATACAGATACACGTGTGGAAGACAGAAGCCTTACTTGCTCCATCTTCTGCTACCACAACCATGTCAGACAGATCCTGCTGGAACACTTTCAGAAATGCAATTTGTGTCTCTAACAGAGGATAATAGTAACAGTAAGAATCAATAATCAATCTTCATACCTCAAAACTAATATTCATAGTGGAAACCTCCATCTTCAGATGGTAAAACACACTGTCTCCCAGCCTCCAGATGTGGAGTGCTCTGTTAACTGCATTAGGCACTTAACTGCTTTTAAAACTCTTCTTTTTACTTACTGAAACAGAAGTAAAGCTCCTGTTTGCCACACCAGACTGACCCAGCATCCAGATCTTGCTGGATTTACAGTGTCCTGTTTACCACTTCACGTGTGTTAACCTGTCTTTCTGCTATAAAATCAGACTACTACAAAATATGGTTTTGTCTACAGGACTGACAGGCAGCAAAACATGGAAACAGAAGAGTCAAAATATCAATAATTTTCTTAGAAGTTAAATAATGTGTTTTACCTGTCATTGTATTTCACCTCCTCTCCATTCTTAGCCCAGCTGATGGTGGGTTTTGGGTTTCCCACTGCTTCACAGTGCAGCAGCACACTCAGTGTGCCACTGGCTAGGACCACCGTCTGTCCCAGGTGGGTAACAACCTCTGAAGCAGAAAGCTGTTGTGCTGCTGAAATCTTTCGGAGGATGGCAGGCTTTTGATGAGGTCTGCGCAAGCCATTTGCCAGGTCTACAGCGGTAGGAAGAAATGCTTCAGCAGATGATGTCCTTAGGGAGCTGGTAAATCCAGACACGTGTCTGTGGAGAGGGTACTCCACTGAGGTTGAATCTACTCTTCGCCTTGACGCTTTGAGGACTGATTCCTGCTGTTCCAAGTGGCTCTTGAAAACCTCTTGAGCCAGCTGCACAACAAGTTGCTCAGTGTAGATATCTTTAAGCTCCTCAGGCTGTTGAGACAAGTTCCTTATGATATCATCCAAGCGTTTCTGCTCTGTGACCATGGTAAATGGTAGGCTATGCTCCCGGCTCTGGTCCTCCTCTGAGGATGCGTTTCTCTCCATGGACTCCTGGGCTTCCCAGGACTCCAGACTATCCCTCGGCCAGCCCCTGTGCTGTAGCAGCCTTAAGACAATATCATCATACCAGCTGCTGAGGTCAGCCAGGTGTCCTCGCTTTTCATCCTTGCTTCCATTGAAGAGAATCCTGTTGATATGTTTCTCCTGTGTTCGCAAGGCTTCATTTAAGCCAGCCTTTCTCATGGCCTCTTCCTCTCTAATACCAGTTGGCTGCCCAATGATGATCTTCTTGTTGCTTCCAATTAGTTTAATTACAATATGCTCCTGGGCTGGCCCTGCTGTGCAGGTGTATGTCCCGGTGTCTGAAGGCTTCAAACGATGGATTTTCATGTACCCGTAGGGTGCAATGGTGATGTGAGCTGAGCTGGCGAGCCTCTTGTGATCCTTCTCCCAAGTGATCATTGATTTCCGGAACCTCCTTGTGGGACATCGGAGAATAACGGAGGTTTTGGGCAGCAGGTAGGCATACCCACCCACAATAAAGTGTAGCTTCTTCTGCTTCCTTATCTGGATGTAAACTTTCTTTATGGCCATAATATAGGGGCTTTGCTTATGAGCTGGTCTGTTGTGTCCTGAAATATCATTAATACTATTAGTATGTGATGCCATTAAACAAAAGAAGTAGTTTACTTTGGTGCTGGCAGCATTCAACCCGGTAGACAGTAATGGGAGAAACTGACCACCAGCTCCTGAACATTAAGTTGGAGCAATCAAAACAAGAGGAATAACAAGGTGTACTTTAGGAACGCAGAAGTAGTCCCACACAGGGTATATGCAGCAACCAAAGAACCAGGGACAAAAGCTTTATGAGACCAAGAAAACTTGAGTGGAAATGTAGTAAATAAAATACTTTGAAAAGAAAATTGTTTACCATCCAAACCCTCAAAAGCAATGCTGTCTTGCAGCTCACAGCAGTAAGGAAGAGTGAAAGCACTGCTACCTCAGGGAGTAGCATTGAACAGAGCAAAACTGTCCAGACTAGGCTTAAAAACATGGTAAATACTACTAAAGTGCACTAGTTCAGTGTGTCCTTCTTGTTTCCAGATCTCTATGACAGAGATCTTTGTTATGAAGCACTAAATAAAGCAGCATATGTATATTATTAGGAAACACGTGAAATGTTTGGTCCCAGCTTTGGTTCTGAATGTCAGATCTTCTTTTCTCCCTGACATACCCAACATTTAAGCAGTTTCAGTAGGAGTTCACAGTTAGCTTTAAGCTGAAGCTAGGCTGACTTTCCAACTTTTGCATATCCAGTTGGCTTACTGCAAGTNGGTATATTATTAGGAAACACCGTGAAACGTTTGGTCCCAGCTTTGGTTCTGAATGTCAGGTCTTCTTTTCTCCCTGACATACCCAACATTTAAGCAGTTTCAGTAGGAGTTCACAGTTAGCTTTAAGCTGAAGCTAGGCTGACTTTCCAACTTTTGCATATCCAGTTGGCTTACTGCAAGTGAGGAAAGGGCATGCAATGAGACTACTGCTTTTGTGAAGGGCAAAAACAAATGCATGAAATACCAACATAAAATACATCTAACTGATGTTGCATGGTACATTAGAAATCCCAGGTCATAGAGGGTCCTGAATGACATAATGAAACAATATGTTTTTAAATGATCTTCAACAAAATCCTTTACTAATCATTTTCTTTGCAGTCATTCTAGCAGAGAGTTTATTTACAGCTGCCCTCAGGCTGCTGTGCTGTATCTCTGAGCCTCTGTGTTCTAGTTGTGAAATTTAGATCTAGATTTGGGTCAAAATTTTGAGCCAGTTCTTCCAGAAACTAGTAGCTCCCTTCCAGCACATTGGCTCAGACCCAGTTCTGACAGTAAAATTTATAGCTGACTTGCCTTGTTGTTAGACAAAGCATAATTGTTCACAGGCTGAAAAACTCAGCGGCAGCAGCCACTCTGGAAGATCAAGTAACACTAGTGCAAGAGAAGATTATGGACTAGGTGCCAGCATGGATTTCTTAGTGATGGACATCCAAGCCCCCTTTCCCTGGACACTCACAAGCATCTTTTCCACTTACTTGCACAGATGCCTAGTGCACAAGGCCTGATCAAGGATGAGAATGGTAAAGGTGGGCACAGTGAAGAATTGATGATGACAGAACCCCCAGTTTTCAGCACCTTTCTGCAAATGGCATTTCGACTCTGGGTGCCCTCTCCACAGCTCACTGAACACTAGGAACAGAATGAGAAACATTAGGAACGAGGGGTATTAAAGGCAAAAGCATGCTCCTTGTCACACACACACCCCCTCACCTCCTATATCCACAGTGCATAGTCATGCCATGGTACAGATCATTTACAGCTTTCAAAATATCACAGTGGAATAAAGCAGAGCAGCACCTGGCTATTCAGTTACAAACGGTGCAGGCAGAGTAGTGAAGTGAAATATCAGGTATTTTCAGTCCTTTGAGGTTTTGAATCTTCCCACACTCCCTTTAGCACTTTTTTCTCTCAGATAGTGTCACTTGTTTTAATAGTACTGTGCTACAGTACAATGTTTGTCTTTGTACTTTGTTTCTGTATGTGTATGTCTGCTGGTTGGAGAAACTCCTGCTCATAGCTAAGAGAAGACCACATTAGATACATACTGTTCTGCTAAAATCTGGCCTAAACTTAATCTTTGAGCTTTACTGTTGCAGATCTGCTAGAAATAATAACTGAATGAGTGTTTCAGATACCAATGAGTTACTTCAGCCTCATAGTTACTGCACATGGCTTACACAAAAGAGTATAAACCTTCTAATATCAGGCTGTTGTGCTCAATGCACAGGAGGATATTGTTCAATGGAATTAAGCATGCATATTTTATTTCATATTTATGTATGCAGCACCATTGAAAGTGAGAATACAGGCAGTGCTGTTTTACAGGGACCTAGGCAGCGGTACGTAAAGGTGTTGGAAAGTGGGTTGAGCGCTGTAAAGTTGGTAGCACAAACATACATGTTCACTTCCGTTACATGTAGGTGCACACATGTGGTAATGGGAATTGGAGACAAAGTGAGGGGGAGAAAACACGCTAAAGATAAGAAGAGTAAAAACATGGCAGCCTTCAAGTGAAACGAGGAGGAGAGAGTGAAGTCAGATTTATTTTAATAATTGCCATTACACAGAAATGCGAGTTGTACGAGTGTCAAAATAAATCATGTAGCAACTTATTGTGATGGAGGACAGGTTGGGAATACAATTGCCATCTTCACTGTCAGAATGGCTATGTGTCTCCTGACAGCAGACTTCATGAGAACATCCACTTATTTGAGTAAAATGTCAAAATAGATCAACATATGAAGGGTGCAGTTAGGACAGCCTTGTGAGGTTACTGGAGTTTCTTTCAGAATTAAAACAATTTCCACCTTCATCCATGAAAGAGAACTGGGAGAGCAGTGGCAGAGCTTGCAAGATGGGGAATAATGCTTACTGGCATTGAAAAGTCAAATTATATTTTCAGTTATACTGTCATAAATATAAATGGAATTATTTCTTAAGCCATATAGGGCCAGAAAAGTAGCCTGGGGAAGTGCAAGAGACTTCAGTGGAGTGACTTTGTTTTGCCATCACTAAATTCAAGGAAGGAAGCAGCTAGCCAACATTGCAAAAGTAGCATCTTAGAATGAAGGAGGTTTGGTGTCTGTAACGATGTGCCTACAGCAGACTGCAGGAATCAGTCCCTTCCCTCTCTGCATCTTAGGGAGAGCTAGGAGTGTTCCCAAGCGGAAAAGACTATTGACATCAGAACAGCCATGATTTGGGAAGAAAAAATATTTTGCTTAGGGGAGTAAAGATTACTCTTCGTTGATGCCTTGGATGAACATAAGCATAGGCATGGACAGAGGCAGGAATTTATTGTTTTGAGCATGGCTTGTGTTTACGCCAGAAGAGAGATCTTAACGGTTTGGCTAGACGGCTAAACCACATCTGTGGAGGCAACCTCCAAAGAGGACCATTGAGCTAGGGATCACACTAAGCTAGGGATCACACGTCATCCCCTACCAGGGTGATGAGGACAGATTACAGGGCAAAACTGGACATAACACACTTTGTGCAGCCTGAGCTCATTTGGCTCCTTTATCCCAAGTGACTGATTAACTTCATCACCAGGAACAGCACAATACTCATGCATACAAATAACACACCTGTGTCCAGTCAGAGAGAAGCCACTCATTGGGACAATCTTCATTTTTGCAGGATTGTTGGGTAACTGGCCTTGGTGTGGAACAGAAGGTTTCTGGCAGCTCTAACAAGCTTCCGTCTGCCAAGCGCTGCTTACAAAGTGTATCTCGCTTCCGGACACCACCGCCACATGTCTGTGAACACTGTAGGAGATGAGAGTCAGCCACCTTAGATCACACTTGCACCATGGCAACTTGCAGCAAAAATTACTTGTGAATTTGGTAGAAATCAACACTGAGTTTTAGTCAAATAGAAAATACTAAAAAATAAATTCAGAGCTGTCAAAACAGGTATCAAAGCAGCTTTCCAAATATTTTGGGAAGTGGATGCAGCTTATTTTGCTAATACTTAGAAAAACTGCTTCAGCGTTTCTGAAATGTTCTGTTTTCAGGCATTTGTGCAAAAGACATGGAAATCATGGGTCAGAATTGCAGCATGGAGTTGGAAAAGTTGTTCTTTCCTGCAATCACCAACTGCAAAATGAGGCACTTGCATGTAATGTGGAGGATCTACACCCTAATGTCTCTGCCTGAGCTCTGACCATGCTCCTGACAGTGCAAGAGAGAGTGGTAAAGTCTTGTCCAGCAGTAGATGAGTGAAGACCTTCATTTCCAGGGTTTGATTATACATATTAGATAACAGTAGCTATGAACTAGTTAGCTTGAACTAAATACTCAAATTTAGCCTGTTAAAAAAAGGTTTGTATTTTATATTTGTTTGTATTATATATGTGTATATATACACACGTTTGTATTATAAGAAAAACAAATGGAAATTTGAAAGTGTGGTAAGTATAAATTTCCCCAGTTTATTGTTTTGCTTTTTCTTCCCTTTGTAATTTTCTCATTTCTCATATCTGCCCTGCATGAAGTCTATTGCTAGTGCAGCTCAAAACTAAACTCTCCAGCCCAGAATTTCTGTCATTAAAGACTTCTTGCATTATGGCATTTCTCTGATTTTTGATTCATGTGAAAGCTGTATATCAACTGCAGTCTGCTGTTGGTGTCAGTAATTGGTTTATAAGGTTAGTATAATAAACTATTAAATATCCATGCAGCCCTTCTACATTTATGGCTGTCATGACAGCAGTGTGTACTCTTTCTAAAAGGTAAGGAGGAAGGTTTATTTGAGTCAAAGTAAATTGGGATGATTAATATCCAGAGAACTCACCTCCCCTCTCTCTCTAATATAAATATCCTTCTCTATATCCATTTGCTACCCAAAGAGGGCAGGAAATTTTGAACAAGCAGAGTTAACAGCTTTCCTGAATCTTTTTTGTAAATGTGGTTGCTCAGCCCTTTTTTCTGAGGATCTTCCTGAGGCTTGTAACAGGTTCCGAGTTCTGCTCAGTTCAGCCAGCTCAATTCCTTTTCTCCATTCTCCTAGCAAGGAAGAAAGGGGAGCTTACACTAAACTGACATGACCAGAAGTTGCTTATAGCTCGCAACATGGGAATTATGCTTGAAAAGCACAAAAGCATATGAAGAAGGATTATAACTTATACTCAAGCAGTGAAAAAGGGACTAATTTAGAAAATTTTGCAGCCATGAAAGGCCCTTCTCTCTTAAATAGAGAGAGCTGCATAAACTTTAATGTTAGCCTGATTATTTACGATACACATTTTCCTTGAAATATGGAAATGAAGTGCAGAAAGACATATCTATATTCAGTTTGGTTTGCTCTCTAATCAGTAAAAATAGCTTTTGTCCTACTTAGAATGCTACAAAGCTCAAAGGCTTCATAAAAATTTAAGAGAGTAAAACAATACTTTAGTTTTCAACAAAAGAAAACATCTATCAACCTTTCATTCGAGGACAATTCATTCCTAAGGAGAGAGTAAATCAAGAAAAATATGATTAAAAGTATTATTTCAAGATTGCCTAAGGACTGTCATCGTATACCAGACGCAAAATGGGTTAGGCACTGTATGAATACAACAAAAGCATGTTCCTTCTGTTAATCAATCAAATCCTGGGCAGTTTCCCTGCCTTTCCATCACTACTAGATAAAAGAGGAAGACAAAACAGATCTTTTCTTTCTTCTTGCCCTTCAGTCACTTGCATAGCTTTGTTCCATGAAGAATAACTTGCTACTCAACACCAAACTCTATTGCTAAGTGCCAGTGAGAGCCAAACACTGTAATGAGATTCCTCCTTGTCTGCTGGACTGCTCTTCCAGGACAGTCCTGGTTTACTGCACTGGAGCTGTGCCTGTACCTGTATTTCAGCTCTGGAGCCTTCATGACCCTGGAGCCTTTGCTAATTTTTCTCTAGTGGAAGCTTCCAGCCCTCACATTTTTCCAAGAAAAGGGGTAATCGATGTCAGCAACATCTGCTTGTATTTACAGACAATATGAAACAGTAATTTTTAAAGGATCCTCATTTGGACATGTCCCATCTGAATATTGTGTTATCTCTCTCTGTTGTTCAGAAAGATCTCTCAGCACCCTTACAACAGAGGTAGGTGCTTTTATCACAGGGTGGTTTCACCTCACCCACCTGAGTAGGTAAAACGTGGCTGTTTGAACTATGTCTCCTGATTATTTCTGCTCCCCACAGCTTCTGAGCAGAGACAAACCTGATGTCCCCTGACATTCCTTTACAGGAGATCTGTTAACTTTGCCAAGATACCAACTTCCAGAGTGGCAGCTTCCCACATTTCTGCCTGATTATGCCTAGTTCAACAATTAGCTTAAGCAAACACGAGGCAAGGCTGACACCAAAGGCGGCAACCTATATGCCAATTCTGCCAGCCAGTCATTCCCGGCTTTGTGCTGCCTTTTCCCATATGCTGACGTAAGCATTTATGTGGCTGCAGAGTAAACCAGAGTGGAAAATTCATCTAGGCTAAAGCTAATTATATTTCTGACTAGGTTTAACCAGGGCCATTGCATGATTGCATAGCACTTCTGGAGATATATAAGGAAGTGGATGCTACAACGGCAACAAAGATTCCCACAGCAGCTATTTTCTCCTTTGGTAGAAGTGTGGGCATATGTCATCCTATACTGCTGGTGGAACTATGGCCTTGGCTTCTCTTGCAGCAGTCGTTAGTCTGGTATCTGTTCTGCTCAAACAACAATATGTAAATGATAATTAGCACAAAGAATTGAGGGTCACCATTGAAAGCAGAGAGGGATAGCAGGCTGTCTATCTGCCTCAGCACATGCCTATGAGCACCTACTCACATGCATACAATGCACAGGATATGGGCAAAACCACAATTCCCATGGTTGAAGGCAGGGAAACTGGTCTCAAACTTGTGGAAAAATGCAGTTACTAATGAAAAATAAAGGGCTAGGCAACTGTTGCTCAGCAGCATAACTGTTACTGTTTTGGGGCAGTAGCTGAATGTTCAAAAGGATGTAATTTTACGGTCAGTCCTACTGACAGGGACAGTTGAGAAGGGGTTGTCCTATCTCTCAGCTCTCACAGGTGGCTTAATTTTGCACTGCCCTCTGCTCAAAGTGGTGTGACTACAGCAGCACATGTTTTGGCTTTACCCTGAAAAATTCTTTGCTGTGACTCTACGGTAATATAAAGCATCTGCACAGGGAGTAAACGTTTTTCTCTCAACAGGTCTTTCAGTTGCTTTCTAAGGCCTGATGACTCTTGAACGTTTACAAAGGACGTTTTACAATCTAGAGAAAAAATAGCTGGGAAAATATCTGAAAATATTACCACTTTTCCCATGCTGACTGTGCTGTCAACCCATTGTTCTAATTATCTTTGGAGCAAGGATAACACTGAGCAGCTAAAAAAGAATGCTAGGACTGAGACTATGGCACTTATTCAGTAATAAAATGAAGGAGTATGAAAATTTACTAATGGATGTCTCCCATTTGAGGTCTGCAGAGTAGATATTTATAGGGCCTTGTAAAAATGAAAGATCACATACACTTTCCTCCAGAAGCACACTACTGAAAACAAGATATACATCCTAATGGATTTAGCTAAGAAACAGAACTATGTAAAAATAAATAGTCTTGAATCTGTGAAGAGATATTTAAAAAAATCACTTGGAATCTTACAATACTGATAATTATTGTGTGTTTGTCTGCCAGGAACATTGGGGCTTCTAAAGGCATTTAATTCAGACAACTCTTCCTTAACAAGCATAAAGGGCCCTAGAAAAGAAAACATTGCTCATTGCAGTTTAAATCATTTGTTTGTTTGCTTGACACTGTTATGAGAGAGTGAACTGAAAAGATGTGACCAAAGAAACCAGGCTGTGTGGAGAACAGATGTTACTCTCTAGTGCTGGTGAAGCTTTAAAGGACCTTCCTGCAGGGTAGTAAGGCACCTTCCTGCAGGGCCCCCTTTGTCCCCACGTGTGGGCAACTTTCTCAGTGGACTGAGGAGATGGGAGGTGTTCTGGGTCCCTTAAGGCAAGGAAAGAAATCCTCCTGCAGGATTTCTTCTGCTGGAGGGGTCCATGGCAGCTCTGCTGCATGGCTGTAGCTCACCTCCAGAAGTCTCAGCCGCTCACATCCTGTCCAAATGGTCTTTTCCCTCACACATCCCATGGCCCAACAGCTGTAATAATCCCTAAGTGCAATACACTGGTCTGATGATGCAAGTTTTCACATGGAGATCATCCATAGGAAACCTGCATGAGACTGAACTGTGAGGCCTGGCTTCCCTACAGGGTGGAAAAAACTGTACAGAGGTTCGTGGTGCAAAGAAGGAAGACAGATGCCTTTAAAAAATGAGAGAATGGAAATTAGTTTTCGTGAGTTAGGCTTTTTTGTCTTGCACTATACTCATCTAAACAGAGGCTTAAGACACCACAAGTACATTTTTTGTGCTGTTTTGTAGCAGTAAGCACAGGAAATATTCAGTGCCCACGCACTGAGGAGGTACGTACACAGCTGGCCAGCCTGCAAAGCCTGTGTAAGTGAGCACAGAAGAGCTACGTCGTGGCCTTTGTTAAGCTGCAGCAACAAACTGCAGCACAGGTTCTCTCTCTCTCTCTCTCTCCCCATCCCAGAGAAGGCAGCAGCTAACACAAAAAGTGTGAACTGAGCAGTTTGATTTAATTCCTGATTAATCTGCTTATTAGAGACTTTATACTTAATCAAGCTCCCTTCTCCTGAGATCTGCTACACCTTTCAAAGAGACAGCATATTTGGGAGCCCCTGAGCAGATACAAAAATGGCTAAAACGTTGCTTTAGACAGGAGGAAATACGTGTGTTTACACTGTTGAAGAAGATGTTCAAATCTTGAAAAAAAGCTGTTTGGAAATCGCTGTAGCAGAAACTATTTTAGTACCATTCTAGAGTGACCTATAGCTAATGGTTGTTGTTAGCAGAAAGTCAGATTTTCAGCATGCTGTAATGTATGTCTTTTCTGACTGTTCAAATAAACTTACAGAAAATTACTTTCTGTAAGGACTGTGGCCAATGATACGATTTTAAGGAGCATAAACACTCCTTCTAGCATATCCTAACTTTGAAATTCTTGACTTTATTACATTATGTGCTAGTAGAATACTATTTGCTATGTACAAGTATAGCATTTATGTATGATTACAGCTTAGAAATATTCAAAAGCACAACTAAGCAAATATGTGAATGTGAATACTAGGAGGCAAATCAAAGCATGAAATATCACTGAACTGTTTTAAAAATAGGACTGATGCCATAGGCTAGTTATCTAGCTTTGACACAACATCAGGGGGGCATAAATTTTTGTTACCGGAGGCTGCCCAAACCCAGAGCTCTCCCATGAAGTACAGTCTCACAGACTTATCAACTTCATTAGGTGGGCACATTAACATCTCCCTGGCTGTTAAGAGCAGATTTTATAGATGGAGACTGGGTAGGCATACGTAAGCACCGTACCAAGCGCTCATAGTTTTCTCACAGGATGGAATGAATCCTTGCACCCAGCAGAAGTGAAGATTTAAACAGGTCTTTTGCTTGCACCTCCATCACACAACAAATTTTTCCTTTACTCTTGACAACAGGGCAGGATCCCTTCTTCCTGTGCAGTATTATATATTATTATATATTATATAGCTAACAGAAGCATCTTTAAGTCTTTTGAATTGCACAAGTGTTTCATTTGCAACAAGATGGTAGCAAATAAACTCATTTCAGGTTGCTTTCCAAAGATGGAAATCCTGGGACAGAGCCATTGTGTGGACAGCAATTTTCAGCATTAGTACAATAAGGCATCCATCTCCCAAAGGGAATTGCCTGACACTCATTTGTGACTCTGAAGGATGAGGAGTGTTTCTTGTCTCATACTAAATTATTATTTGGGAATATATGGAATACCCATCATGCTTTAGAGATTCTCTCCCACTTGATTATTATAACTTTTTATTCCTAGAAACTTTGGCATTGTTAACCCAAATCCACTCACTACAGCTAACCATCATATTCCAGATACATTTGTCTGGAATCTATAGCCAGCTCTTAAGAGTTTCCAGTAAATTTGCATTAGAAGTAGCTAAAGTCATTATTTACCTCTGAAAACATCGATGCATTTTTTTTTTTTAAAGAGCAAAAAGGCATAGTTTTTCAGTTTTTTAATGGCTCGGAATGAGTAGTGAACACTCTTGATAGGTTAAAGCAAAATGATGCATCGGTAATGCATGTAATGACTACTTTTAGCAATCATAAAATGAGATTACACGTAAGTTCTTACCTCTTGCCATTCTGTGGGATACCAAGAGGGTGGGCAGTCAAAGCGATTACAGGCTTGCACGAGGGATGGCTTAGGTTTATAGCACAATTCATCTGCCAAAATGACGGTCTCATTAGTCTCTCTTGATAGTAGATGAGAACAGAAGACATCTCGTGTCTGCAATCCAACCCCGCAGGTAAGACTGCAGGTGCTCCATTTCCCAATCTCCCATCTGTGAAGGAGTCAGGAGAGAAAACCTTACGCACAGAATAAAGTCACCTTAATTTCTCTCTTTTTATAATGACGGAGTGAAGAACCAGTAAATGAAAGGGTATTCTTGTCTGATATCCGTCACCCTTCTTGTAGCTGTAGGACGAGGCTAAGATGATTTATTTACTGTTCCTCTGCGTTTTCAGTTCTTGTCAAAAGCTGTTGGACTTCAAGTCTTTGAAACTCCTGTAATATCATAGGAATAGTTTTGTGTCCTAAATTAAATGCTTTTGATGAGAAGGGGCTTGGCCAATGTATCTCAACACTGAATGGATTTAATTAGCTGGGGTTTTTTTTCTGTCTTTTAATGAAAAAAAGAGAAGATATTAACAAAGTCCATCAAAGGAATGTGTCAGTGAATTGCTGAGCAGGAATTTCTTCCAGAAGAACCTGTTATAGTGTTCCTGACTGACTTTTCTTGTTGTGGAGGTAGGTGGTGCTAAGGTCTTGAGAAATGCAACGGGAGAGCAGGCAGACCCTCTTCAACCTGTGGGAGAACACCTGTCACTGAGCCAGCCCTTCTCTGCACTAGTTATGTAAACCCTGCATCAACAGGATTGTTGATGACTGAATTTCAGTGTTCATCACATTAAAAGCAGATTTCTGCTCTTTGAGTTGCACTGAATACAAAGCCTAAATCTGTCAGCCATACACAGAAAATTGCTTAAAATCTTAGGTCTTCCACTCCTATACTCTACTGGAAGGCACTTCAGAGATATGCAGAAATGTGTACACAAAAAAGTCTTATATTCAGAATGAGAATATAAGAAAATAGTCTTCCTATCAACTTTACACAAAACAGTACACTGACTTGGACACACTCCCACATCCAAAGTGAAAATATGACAGCCAGATAAGGCCACTTTTTCTAATCCTGAAGAATAGCTTGCTTTCCTGCATAATGTTATTGAAACTGTTTGCTGGGGGAGTAAATGAAACATTCAGGACCAGGAAGGCTCAGAGAACCTGCCTTTGAAAGAAGCAAAGCCAGCCAGAAACTAAAGATTATGAAGAAAGACACCCTCAGACTCCAAGCAGGATGGAGGCAGACAATGATGTAAAGTTATGAAACATGTCAGAAGATTGAAACAGAATTTGTGGAAGAAGCATAGGAAAAACACTCTGGCATTCTGAGATCAGCATTCGATGGAAACTGCTCAGCATGTTTAAAATGCATCATGTTAGTAAACACATTATGGAAGCAATCATTCATGGTTGTGCCATTCTACAGTTACAGAACAATTCTAACTGCTCTATTGATTTTATAAAGTTGTTCTGAGCATTTGTTCCCTCCCTCTCAGTAACACCCATAACAAATTGAAACAGGTAGTAGGTAAGAAATATGTTTTCCTCCCTAGATGATAATGCTGGTGGACCAAAAAGCCACATTGCTTGCATCCTGTGCTCTGTCTGCTGATGACATTCTCTGATTTTATAACAGGACAGGATGTGTCCTGAGTATCACTGTAAGCACTAACAACACTGTAGTTTGCTTTCAGATAACAGCTTTGATTCCGCTAGTAGCAACACAAATGTATTTAACCCTTTCTAACGATGAACATGTCTTGCATACTGAGTTAGAAGTTGCCGTGGCCACTTTTCAGGCTGTAATACACGGAAGACCACTAAAGCCTGATACACGCACCGGGAGCTATTTAGCAGTGGAATAGGAGTGACATCTGGCAGCCAGTTAAGCTAATCTGGAGTATGCTCTCCATACGAATGATCTTGGGGGAGAGGTCTTCCCAGATTTCCCCATAAAATTGTCAGTCAGAATTAATGTGAATGTCAGCTACCCTTCAGCTTTGGCACAATTTAAAATAAGGTACTGGAGTGGGTGCTGAAAAGAAGGCATTTTCTTATTTCAGAATCTATTTTGAGACATGGTTAGTTGCCAGCGTTTCTTTTATTCAAGTGATGGTAATAGTTGTGGCCTTCAGCAACTCATTGTTTGTTATTGGTATAAGTGCACAATGTTTCTGTTGGCAGTTCATATCTCAGTGGCTAGCAGACCACATAACCTCTTTGGAGATTTTGGCTTCTGCAGAAGAGGATGTCTGTTTCTTCCTCCAGAAAGAAATGCTGTGTTTCAGTAAATAGAAAGGATTTGAAATTTCTGTTGCGGGTTGCATCTGTTGCCCTGCCCATACGTAACATCAGTTTGTTCACAATTCTGTCCAGCTGCTTGAAACAGGAGATTCCTTAGAGGTGCTCAGGAAATATAAGGTCAAATTCTCTTATCCTCGTACTTTCATAGGCCCCAGTGGCTTTTACGGGCTTTCATAGAAACAAAGTAAAGAACATAGAATAGAGCAGAGATGTGCAAAGTCGAGTAGGGATGTGCAAGTAACCAAAACCATAAATGATATATATGACTGGAAAAATTTCCAAGTCCTAAAAAACACAGAGAAGATCACTGATAGCCTCATAGAACAGAATCACAAGTCTGTAGGATTATTTAATAACAGTGAAAGGTGCTTGCAGCACTTTGAACTTATATTATGTGACTAAATTTACAATTTAGTTTTTAAACTACTTGTACTGTTGGTGCTAATAGTCTTTTTTAAAAAATACTGCTTTTCCGTAGTAACACAATTTTACCATTACTGTAGAGTGTTACATGCTGCTAACTGAAATAATTCATGCCTTATTTCATATGGTCCTTATGTATGCATTCCCCTGTCTCTTTTTTTGGAGAGGGGGAAGGGTGGGGGGCAGTGGGGGTGGTTGCGATATACAGAACTGACTCTTCAAGTGTATATGGCATACAAAAAGAATAATGCCACCAGATCCTGCGCGCATCCAAAGATACCGGAATTAATATTCAAGTAGGAAATAATCCTATACTTAGAAAGGTATGATAGTTACAGGATCACGGTAAGGGAACCTTGTGCAAGTGGAACTGGCATCTTTGTGAGCTGACCGTGGTTGTTTTTAAGGTACAGACTTTAGGAAAAATCTTTACATTTACTAGTTTATAGCCCAGCTGAAAGTCATCAGTTTGGTACTTCCTGTATTTCTTCCCAAAGCCCAGTGAAGAGATTGCATGATTTTGGTCTGAAACATTCTTTTAGTCTCCCTCTCTCCTCCACTAGTGCCCAAAGCTATACTAATACGTAGCAACAGAGAAACAATGTATTTTTGGCCCAGCATTTTGGCACATCTGTGCCCCTAAACCCCTGGCATGCTTTACCTCTAGGTCTATCAGTTCATCAGTTGTCTGTCTCTATCTCCTAAATACCTAAGTAGTGGTTATGTATTTTAGCATAAACTAGACTTTTAAAATATTTCAACTACTGTACTTCATAAACAACAGAATTCAAAATGTTTTCATCCTCTGCAGAGGCTGACATACATACAATACATTGAATATTTGAACTGATTGAAGGAATACTGTATTAATACATAACCACAGAGACTTGAAGAGATGGCTAACAGAGAGGACTGTAACAGGAAAAAAGCAATTCATACAGCTGGACGTGTTGGAATGGACATGTGTATATTAGCGATACATACATTAGAACACACTTATATGCGCGTTTTTCAAATGAACATAAATGAAAACAAGTTTCCACTGGAAATGTATAGGGAGCAGAGGAGAGTCCTAAAATGCAGCTTATTTCAAGTATCATCACAAATTAAAAATACAAAACTGAACACAGAAACATTTCACTTTCCAAATGAAGAGTCTCCTGCTTCCAGCAGGCTGTTGTGAAGCCGTAGACTAGTTTTTTAAGAGTTGGTTAAGTATCTGGAGACATACAATGCACGTGAGGATGGGCAAACTAAGTAGCGAACCTGATCTTGCTGCTGGAGGCAATGGTTTGACTTTAGGTTTTCTTATACACAGTGCTAAGAGTGTGATCTAAAAACTGGACATAAATTTGTGAAAAGCCCGACCAACCAGAGCACTAAATTTCTTGTGCTTCCAGGAACTGTAAACTAACAAAGTGAATTAGTAATGGACAGATTTTATGAACAGAAAAATACCAGTTAGGAAATCAAACAGTAAGTTCTTATTATGAATTAGGCTAATAATCTGTAATATACCATTAATTTTGTGAATTAGATTTCTTATTTCTAAAGGACCAATGAAAACCTGTAATTTTCTGGAACATTCTCATTAAATAAATTAGGCTTGAGTAAGCAGTGCCTGACTTCAGGTAAACAAGCAGTTTCCACACTTAATCATGGTTAGTATGTTTTAAATGTGAATATTGCAGCTCACATGAATAAAAGAAAGAGAACAATTGTGAAGCTCCATTTGCCAAAAAAGGCCAAATAATCTGGAAAATCTTTATTTCAATTAATTTCAATTTCAGTCTTTGTTTCAACTACATCACAATTATTCTGTATCATTAATTTAAGTCTAAAACTTTAGAGATGCTCTCAAAACACAGCTTAACCATACTATTTCTGATAAGGGAAATTATCTTGATATAGTTCACAAAAATCTTGCCTGTGAACCCTAAATTAAACTTTATCATGTTATACTTTAATGAGTTTTAATTTTTCTGAGGACCCACATACCCAACTAGAATATAGTCTGGACATTTGTGATCAACTTAAACCGTTGTTTAACAGGAAAAGAAAAAAAGCTTCTAACACATAACATGAGTACGAACTTCTAAATAGTTCTATATATTCAATTTTAATTAGAAATGAACTTCCCTGCTTTCTTGCAACAGAACAAAATTATCAATGTCATACCCTGCCCAAGCAGTTCAGGTGAAGAACTGAAGGATCAAGTGAGCAGGATGTTGTTGCTGGCTCTTTACTGAACCCCAGGGGTGACTGAGGCCGGAACTGCTGAACCATGGGCTAGCCTGTGAGTGTGTGAATACACCTTTTGAGTCCAACGGGAACACTCAAGTGCTGGGCTGGGTCATACTCTTCTCCCATGTGTGTCTCAACTTCACATTTGCAAATTCTTAACAATACTTTTTTTTCTCTTGAGCTTCATCCATGTTGTCTGCTTAGGTTGCGGTCCTACAGCAGGGATGATCTCTCACTCTGTCTTTACATACTGCCTAGCAACATGGGACTCAGCTTGACAAGAGCCTCTAGGCATTAGTGTATTACAAATAACAACAGCTACAACAATGTACATTTGCCACAGTTTTGAAGTGTCTCTTTCATTGCTACAAGAACTGGAGCCCACATAATAATTCCGCTAGCTAGGTAGGCCAGAAAGTGGCAGCAGCTAGTAAGCAGCTAGTCATGGCAGGAAAAGCTACTAGAATTAGGGTTGTTGCCCCAGAGCAGCCATGAGCCTTCAGAATAAAGAACTCTCACACTCCCATAGTCTGGAAAAAGTAAATGATGTAGGTAGAACTTGAAAAATGTATAGTCTTGAGCCAAAGCACTATGGAGCCAACAACTTTGGATCAGTCTCTATATGCACAGTATATATGGTAAAACCCAAAGCATTCTAAGCTGTTAGGTGTTATAAGTAAAGAATATTTTCTAGAGATATATGATTTCATCCTGACAGAATCCCTTCAAGCACTGCCAAGAAAACTGAACACTGCACAGGAAAAGTAAACACCCTTCTACACAAAGACCTCCCAAACTAGTTGTAAAAAAAAGAAGTTATTGTCATTTTTATGTGGTTAAACCATACGAAAGTGATACAAAAGAACCCTTCTTATTTCTAAAATAAACATCCATCAGTCTGGAGAGAGGTTTGCCTGTAAGCATCTTAGTTAATGTCTGACACCTGCCTGCATAGAGATATTTCTCAATGCACAAGAGCTGGGTGGCAGCTGCATGCAACAGACTAAGCAAATTACATACTATGTCAATACTGGCTTCCTCTTGTCCTCTGTCAACCTGTGCATCCTCCATTGGATACTGCAGAGTAAGAAGTCTGCTTGGAACCCATAACCTCCTCCTTTCCTGTTCTGTTATCCACCTGGAGCTGTTTGTGGCAAATCTTCCTGTTTCATAAGTATAAAAGGCTTTCATGAGGCTCTTTTAGCAGATTTACCTTGGATTGAGTCAGTATCCTCAGTGTCAGGTATTAAATACCATCCAGAATGTGATCTTAAACTTTGGACAGCAGAGAGGGTTACTTTCAATCCTGTTTGGGCAGCACACTTTCCTGCAGTGAAGTTACAGGATTGCAATGAGGACTCCCAGGTCAGTTCCTGGCTTTATAATCAAACTAGTGTCAAAGAAAGGGGCATAAAAGGTAAGAATATAACTACAACTTATTTTTCATTCAGTTGATAAATCACTCGCAGTAAAATCAGACTGCTCCTTTGAAATGAAGTGTGAGTGTTGAGACCTCCTTCTAGGTGTTTAAAAACGAATCTGAGTCTCTAGAAAGTGATCTCCCTACTGCTGTGGTTCAGTTTGTGTTAAAGAGAACACTACAAATAAGTACAGTACTCACACACCTCAGAGGAAAACTGAGATTTAACTAAGCTTTAAAAAAGTTAATACTCGTTTAAGAAATAAAAAGGCAAAGTACTTTTAAATTAGCAGCAGCAGCAACCGAAAAATAATTCACGCTTAGTTGTTGTTCAGTGCCAGCCTTACAAAATCTGTTCAGAATCACCAACACGACAAGGGAGCTAAACTGTCAGGGAAGGTTTCAGGGGATCGTTGTGCACAAAGGGGATAGTGAGGTGCTTTACTTCAAAAAGCATCTTCCTTGAAAGTGAAGGAAATCCATTAAAGACATGCATATGCAGCCAACACATGCAAGTAGATCAAAGGCTCAAAGAGAGTGCTCTGGGAGCTGACAGAAGTGGCCTGCATTCACTCTGTAGACTTATCGGTATCAGGGAATATTGCAGCTCATTATAGCTGAATGTGGCAGGCAGCCAATATTTATATAACAGAGCCAAATAGTGGAAAATAGAGGAGGAACTCAAAAGTCAGAGAACAGAGGGTAAATGGAGTATGCAACAACTCTACAAATGGTAATTTTGGTTGCTCGAGTAACCTTCTGACATGCTTCAAGCAATATATATAAGGTTCCTTACCGTAAAAAAGTCTTGCTGCCCCTGAAGTTGAAGGCAGAGAATGTCAGCCATTACAGCAGATCAGAAAAGAGGGTTTGTGTTTTTCTGCCAACACTTTGAACAGTGGGAGGTTGTCTAGTGGGTCTTTCAGGGGACTACTGCAGATGCAGAATGCGTGAACCATAGAGGAACGTGAAAAGACAACTTCAAGTAAGTTTGGCAGAGAACTCGTTTGAGATATTAGCAGACATACTGGCTACTGAAAAGTACCTCACAAGAGATTTTTACTCTGTATGATAACTGTGACACTGAGACAAATTATAGCAATCGCTGTCTTTAATATACCTACAGAGATCAGACTGGGCTTGATAGAAAAATGAGTACCAGCTTTGGTCACAAGTTTAGATTTAGGCTCATGCTTAAAGTATCAACTTCTCACAAGCGTGTTGTTCACTATTTTACGCGAGATAAAATGAAAATAGGTCCTTGGTAGACTCTTTCAAAAATGAAGATAGGAAACAGTTGAAGAACAGAGTAAATTAGTGTAAAGGTGGAAAACTGGTTAAGCAGTAGTGTAAGGAAGTTTGAGGAATAGGACAGAAATTGCACAAATTGCTTTTGTAATGGCAGATGGCAGAAACTGAATGAGGAGTGCAGAGAGGAACACAGTTTGGGAACTGCAGCAAAACAGGATAATAGCCCTTGCCCTAAACCTACATCGAAGTAATGTAAAAAGACAAAAAAATGCTAATTTAAAAAAAATTGTGCACATCAGTCTGTGAAGTGCTCTCATACGATTCTTCTGCAAAGAAGCAGAAGCACAGTTTAACACCCTGCTGCCTATGACAGAGGTGGTTTATGTTGAAGACTCCCTGGCTTTTTTCACACTAGTGCTCTCCATGCCGGAATGTCTCATAAGCAATCACCTTTTCTAACTTTATGCCATATGGAAAATGTTAAAAACCAGCTGTTCCAGAAAGAACAATCAACAAGCTTACAGATACCAGAAGACAAAGAAAGAAAAAGCTCAGCAGGTGAGAAAGATGTGCAATGAACTGATTATTTGTAATCTGAAATACCATCTAAAATGAAACATTTTAAAAATGAGACAGGTGAAAACGCGTGTAGGTGGCACAGAAAGAACGTAAAAGAATTCTGACTTCACAACCTGTAAGATCCATATTCATGAACATGTGATTTTGTCCCACAGAGTTAACAAAACTCTCCTAAAATCAAAGGATGCCTTTGCTGAAATGATCAGTGCAGGAAAGAAGTAAAGGAGATGTCTCTGGATTGAATGTACAAAGAACGCAGATTCGTGAATAAAACAGTGTTCAGATAACAGGGTGTGGCCTTAAGTAGTTCTCTAGCAAGTCCAAGTTTTATGAGTAGAACTGCCACAAAAACAGCAGATAACATGAGCTTCTTGCTGACCTGGCTGGCAGCATTACAGGGGTGATATTTTCATTAGGATCAACTGTCCCTGAACTATTTTGCCAGGGCAGAAGGTACAAACAGGCTGTCTCTCAAAATCAGGTATACAAGGTTTTTCCTCTAGATTTTTAGAGGAGGAGAGGAGAACAGTTGAACTTAGGTACATATACCTATATGGTACTGTGATTGAACTCAGGAAAATTCCAATGCCTCGTTATGTTTGAGTTCAATTCAATGCCCTTCTTGCAACATACAGTTAGTAAGCCAGTGCAAGAATTTTGTTCTAAGGGCGCATCCAGATCCAATATTTTGTTTTTACTTTTCCTTTGAGATCCTGAAACTGTGACTGATAATCTGTTTAGTAAGTCATTCACTCTTCTGCAATAAAAGATGTTTTTCCTTACATGGATATGCAAAGTTCAAACATGCAGGAGCTCTTCACACACCATGAGGAGGCTTTAAACTCATGGATAACAAAACCAACCATGGTAAAGTATTCAGATTCGTGGAAGTATCAACCAAGATATGATTCTGACTCAAAAAAAAATGCGTGGAAGGAAAAGTTGTTATATTAAAAGTGATAGTGCCAGAAAAGTTACCATTTATATAGGCAAACTTGTACAAAACCGCTTCATATCTCCATCCAAATATCAATACAGATTTGTGTGCAGAATCCGCAGGCTACAGAATGGTGACTTAAAACACTTCTCCCTTAACTTTCTCTGAATGAGAAACTTGCTTATTAGATCTTAGAGAAAATAATGTTTTTGCACAGTACGGTTTGCTTCCTCATGGGAAACGGAACAAGCTTATCTGATGTATCCAAACACTTTGTTCAGATCAGGAATCATGACAGTGTAATTACTACAATTTTTTTTTTTTCAAAAAAGCCCAAACGCCAAACCTCCATCCAATATAGTTATAACAATACAAATCTGTGGATGCATTGGGTAGTAACTGAATGCATTGCTGTTCACCTCTATGTGAGTAGTTCAAGTCTTTCCCAAGGCTGTGAGTGACTAAGATCTACTAATAGATGGTTACAGTGTAGAAACCGTCAGCTTAGTCACATTTCTAATGATTAACTGCACACCACAAACTCTAGTTCATCAAGTGAGACCTTCAATGCTTAACAATGTTAGCAGAGGGGTCACAGGAATGGAGATCACATAAGTGAAGGTAGAAATTTTCATGGACACAAATCGAAGGGCTTGCTGTGCTTCTGCAGATCTGACAGACCTGCTTGGCAGACACAGCACTCTCTCTTTAATCAGTCTGGCTCCTTCTATAGGTACTTAATTCCCTCCAAATTGAACGGCAATGAAGGCACTTCCTCCATTTATTTAATGTGTGAGTATTTCTGATGTGTAAGTATAGTACAGAACTGTACAGTACATTTTCAGCCGTTGGGGTAGTATTTTTATTCTCCCTTTACATACCTTATCTTTTGATCCATAAATGTTTATTGTTTGAAAGTATTGGGTATTCCTCAGACTATGCTATAATAACTTACTTCATCAGTACTGTAGAAGAAAGATATAATGGTGCTCTTCCTTTCAGACCTTTTTAAAGGATGTGATAACACACAGTAAAATCAATTGTTTATAAGACCCTGTAGATTATTTCACATGTTAATGCTGCAGTGAAAAAGTTAATCCTGGCCATTATGCCACAAAACATTTGACTTTACTTCGTATTTGGCACAAGAGCAAAGACATGATCTTTATTGTCACTGTTGCGAAAGCTTTCTTTTGGGAGTGAAATCCTGCTGTTAAGGTAGTAAATTAATACTCAAGAAAATTGAGAAGAAATGTAGAGAAAAAATGAAGAATTAGAGGTTAGCGTATGAAATGCCGGAGAGCGTGTTTGTTCAAAATACTGAAAAATATGAAGTGGCAGTGAATATTAAATTCTGGTTATCACAGGTGTTAGAGAAGAGGATGGAAAGTGGGCTGTTTTTAAGGTGACTAAAACCAGAAAATTAACAGTGCCAGGAAAAAAAGAAGAGAAATAGTCCTCTGCAGAGGGACTCACTAAGTCCCTACCATGAATTTAAGCTTGTACTCATCACAAACCAAGCTATAAAAAACCTGTGGTAGGGAGTGGTGAGATTGTTTCAACATGAAGGTGTACTAACTTGGTGAAACTTGTGATCTGGAGATTTGTGTAGAGGAAAATAATTTATAGAGGTATACAGGATTCTGAATAAGAAGTATGATCTACCATTCTATGAAGTAAGAAGGCATAATATGGTGTAAGTTATCAGAAAAATTATTTACAATTGTGCTTTAATATTTTATGAACCTAGTAGTCTGAATGGAATATAAGCTGGAATGGAGGAAAATGTTTATGAGTGAAATCCTACCTAATGAATGAACCATCATATTATTTAAAAAGCAAGAGGGCTGAGGAATTGGTTTGAAATTTTAAACTAGAAGACCGAAAGGCAGACTGTGACTGAGATTCCAGAGCTGCTCCACTGACCCTGGCCACTTGAAGGTTCCTTTGCTTCATATTTAGAAATGACACACATGGCTCAAAGAGACCACTCCTTATGGGTCCCCTTGGTAACTTCACTGTAACTGCTGTTGAGTAAGAGATACCAAGGAGCATGCAGTGACTGCTCCACCTCAGGCAACACACCCAGTGTGAAAGGGGAAGGGTGGGCTGTCAGACACATCTTGAACAATGTCTTAACAACTGGAGCGGGTACAAAGAGGGAGGTTATATTATAAAAAAGAGGAGAGAAAGATAAATGTTTCTAGGGCAGAGTAATACATTTTAAGGCCAGAGTGGTATTAGAGTAGTGCAGGGTAGGCATGCAGGTAATGCAGGTACAGCATAACAGAGCTGCCTAGGGACAGATGTCTGTTCAGACTTCTTTGTACAGTCCTGTCTTTAGCAAAGTAAACCTACGGAAAAAATGGGATTATGATTCTCTCACTGAGTCCATGACTCCTATTTAAGCCATTTCTTGACCTAAAGGCTTCAAATAAACGTGAACCTATCCTGTCTGACAGCATATTCCTTCTAACATCTGATTCTCCAACCTACACCATCAATGGTTCAAGCTGTGGCCCATGATTGCAGGAGGCTCCGTGGGCTACATCTCAAGAGGCTGTCAAAGACATTCTCAATTCAAAATAGACTTAAATTCATCCCACTTAAAAAAAAAATATATATATGTCAGGGGTGAGTGGTTGAAAAAATCTTTCTGTGGTACAAAGAGACAGTAACACCATCATTGCCTCATTAATACCAATTCTAACTTACACCTGTGAGAAAAGACTGCAATAAAATTAGAACTGGCATCTCCTGCCAGTAAGGCTATAGTGCAGTATCTGTAGACATAATGACTTGTAAATCTTTTAACCTCTTTCATGAACTAGACAGAGATGCTCTAATATTTCACCTGTACGAAGCAAAACACATACGTATTGACACCCTCCCACACACAGAGGTCACCCTTACGGGTTAGAGAAAGCTCTGGCCTTTCCACACATATTGAATTAATTTCACATTGTTGATGGGAGCACATCTTGAACTAAGTCTGACCTATCAGCAAGCTAATGTTTCACGTCTCCAAATGCATTGAAAAACATGTTAATTTTTTTCTCCTTTATAGTTTGACTTCATCTGGGAAATGAAATAGAGCAAAGCCAATGGACAATAATACGTTCACCAAATAAGCATTAAAATAATAACAGGTAATTTACTGCACAAATACAAACCAAGCAGAGGCAGGGCACTAAAAGAAGAAAAGAAAGAGAAAAAGAAGATACTGTGCAACATGAACAGAGCCCAGCCTAACTCAGGTTATCAGGTTATCTTAACCATTCAGTTGGGTATCAGGACCACTCAGATGGTTTCCTATCTTTTCGTGCTAACAACAGAGGCTTGAAGGAGTAAAGGGAGAGTGTTCCTGCGAAATCATGTGCTTATTGTTAGAACTGTCTGCTTTTTCTTCACTGGCTTTTTTTTTTTGTTTGTTTGTTTTGCGGCATTCAGCTGTTCTTTGTTGTGCAGGAATAAAAGTTCAGTTTTGAAAATATGCAAGAACAAAGCTGTAGAAGTTGCCTGGAATCTCCTCCATTTTCAGCCATCTGGCTTTCATTGCTTTGCTTCTCTCTCCACTACTCCATACATGTTTACCAAATCTTTTCAACACACATTGACCACGCTATTGAGTGGTTATAATTAATAACAGTTATAACATTCTCTTTCACCCTTTTGGTAGAGTTTGTTGGCTCACCACGAGGTGCTCATGCTGTTGCTGTTATAAACAAGAGCAATTATATCTGATTAGATGATGACTACCTCTGTATTTTGGGTTGTGGAGGCTAAGGAAAAGACACATTTTGGATGCGAGTCATTTTGTTGTTGAAAACAGTAAAGCCAACATCAAAACAGGGTTTTTCTGATTGTTTTTGGAGTAATTTAGAATGCAAACATAGCAATTAGCAAAACTGAGTGATCTGCCCTTCCATTTTTTGAGCTTAGAGAAGAAACTTCTAGACATTGAACAGTTATTCTGCATTTATTTCTGGGAAGGCTATGTTCTGCTCAAGTACTGCTATTTGATTCTGGAAGTGATACAGCCTGATTGGTACAGATTAAGTAACTGAATGACTGAATTAAAGGCTTCATGGTCTTCATTCCTCTTTCCTGAAGAAAGCATACTGGGTCTCCTGGTACATCAAACAAGGCTATATCTTTCAATAGAAATATCAAACAAGGGTATACTGAGTTAATGATATGAAATTTTACTCTGTACCTACTGTGCTGAAGATGGGTTATTAGCTCCCAAATTAGCAATCAGCTCCGGAGTCTCTCGCTACCTCTTAGTTTAGTGCAAATTGGGAAATATTGTTTTGTTTTTCCAGGAGAAAAGGGATTGGGCTCTTTTTCTGCTATTGTTCTCAAAGCAGTAAGTAAAAAACTCTCAACAAAGTCTAAAACCACAGGAAATTCGGCTGCTTTGGGATTTTAATATGGATTAAATCTTCCAGTTTGTCTGCAACTCTTCCTGGTTCTTCTTTCTTCTGTAAGAATTTTAAGCATGAGATTTTGCTGACTCCATACAGCTGTGAATATTTGAAGAGATTTCTGTGGTTTAGTTTTTCTGTGTCTCTTCAATGGACTCAGAATAGCAATACGCTAAGATATTAATCCAGAATGTCAATGGAAGTTATAAAGCTTTCTCAGCTGCTATACAAGCACCATTACCTTTCAATGTTTTCATAAGTCTGAAGTACTGCCAGTATATTCTAACTTTTACCATATTTTGTACTAGGAGAAACCAGAGCAATTAGGAATTGAAGAGGACAATGACACTTCAGACTAATTTCAAGGTGAAGCATTGAGTAATGAAGTCTAACCTATCCACATTTATTCTCAGTAGGGAGCAAAAAGAACAGCAGCTGTGAATATTTTTCAGCATCATTCTTCTTCAGTGTCCAAAAAGAATACTAAAACAATGAAATTACTCTTCACCGACTACTCCTACAGTATCTGTCTTGAGGTGTATGCCTTCTGATGCTCCAGAAAGGTTGACTACATTTGGTGCTTAAATGTTTTTGTTTATCTGTATTAAACTAGCTAAATGAATTGTTGACCAGGAGAGGCTTAGAGGACTAACCCTTTGAGAGGCTATGGAGAATGCCACATGTAACCAAGAGTGCCTGCAGCACAAGCAACATTAAGCTTGGAAGTTCTAATTTTTAAACATTCTCCCTCTTAAGCCAAACAAGATCTTGAACTGTATTAAGTCCTAGACGTACGCATTAAATTCTATGCATGTTGGGCTGTTTTGGTTCAAGAAATATCACTGGAAAATTTTCTCTAAATATATTAGGAGGGAACGTTAGTTCATTTAGGCAGGACTTCTCAGCTTTTTCTTCATGCTGCGGACAACATTCCCATGTCTACTAAGACGTTCGTCATTGTCTCATTTGCCTTTTCAGAAGACTGCCTCCTCTGTCCACCACAACTGTGCGTTCTATCAGTCACTTACACATCAAGGACGTTTTAGGAAAGTGTTTTTTATATTTTCAGCTTCTGTTAATGCACTTTAGCAGCTGGAAAACAGAGAGAAGAGCCAACACTATGAGACTAGCCAGCACTCTGTATAAGCCATCAGCGAAATCTCTGGGAAGTATCAGTGGTTCAGAGATCGCATTTTGGGAGCTCCTGTAACAGGGATCTAAGTTCCCAAACACAGTGTATTACAAGTTTTGGACTTGTTAGTCAATAGTAACGCCTTCATCAGCACCCATAAGGATAAGATTTTAGCCTAAATTTCAATCAGATTCCTGGATCAAGATTTCTTGAATTAGAATCTTGAAGCATCTTATAATTAAAACAAAGAGAAAACTCTAAAGCCTTTTTTTAAACTTTCTTTTCCATGTGTTATCTTTGGAAGTCTTAAGACTGTTGCAATTAATGATTATAAAGCAATAATCTTTATAACTAAATACTATCAGTTTAATTAATATACCATTGTATTTAATACAGTGGCATTAGTAGACATGTCACTTCAGAAGCTTGCAGGAAATAAGTTATCCTGTTACAGCCTGCCTGGGAGACACATCAGCTTTCCTTCTTGCCTCTCTTTCCATTAGCCATGCAGCCTGCTGTCTCCAGCCTTGGATTTTAGGCCTCCATGCTCTTACCAGAGGAGCCATTTTGCAGAACACGTGCTGTTCTTCATTCTGTGCCACTTAAATCTCTGCATACAGGCAATTTCCTCCAGACTGAGGGGGCTGGAGGGAGAGGAGACGTATACACAGGGAAGGCAGTCATTTCCCCTTTTCTCAATTGCAGCCCTGGGGCTTCCTGGTCTTCCCCCCACTGTCTCAATCCGCTTGCACCTCTGCTTCATGGTCTGAGTCTCACGTACAGCATGATGATTGTGTAATCCATGGGGCGGACTACACACCCAAGTTTGCTTTAAACTAGCTTGGGTCTGGTAGCAATGTTACCACAGCAGTATGGATTATCACACAGACTAATTCAAAGAGTATTTACTCAATTTCTCAGAATACTTTTGTAACAGAACTCACATAAATACTGGCCTACATGTGTGCCTGATTTTTTTTTAACCAGTGAATATTTATTGTCAATGTCAGAATCGATAGGGGATCAATCTCCTGCCACGCACTCTCAGCTCCAGTGATGCTGCTATCTATCAATTACAGTGAGAATTCCACCTACAAAGTTCTTTTCAAGCATTAATGTAATATTTNGTGTGCCTGATTTTTTTTTAACCAATGAATATTTATTGTCAATGTCAGAATCGATAGGGGATCAATCTCCTGCCACGCACTCTCAGCTCCAGTGATGCTGCTATCTATCAATTACAGTGAGAATTCCACCTACAAAGTTCTTTTCAAGCATTAATGTAATATTTGTGTGTTATTGCCAGCCACACAGAAAATTTAACAGAATCAGGGTTGTAATATCCTCATAAACAATTCTTGCAATGCTTTGGTGAAATGCATCAGCCTATTTGGCTCCACTTGTCACAGACTCAAAATCCTCATCGTACAATCAAACCTTTATTTCTGTCCTTTTCATTCTTAGATGCTGGCCATATTTGATACCATATTTGATTTTTAATGTGAACCTTCTCTATGTACCCCAAATTTACTAATATTCACAATAATATACCTCTGTCATATAGAGGCATAGCCTGCTGTCATATAAAGCATACATACACCTACCAATGTATACTCTAAGGAACATCTAGCACCTGGAGAGCACTGAGTATTTTAAATAGTCCAAAGTTATAAATCAGTATGTTTCAAATCTGCCACGCTACAGAAGAGAGTAAATGCACCTGTGTACAGCTGGGAATAAAGACTATATGTATATAGTAGATCTTGAAGACACGACAGGCCCAGGTCTATTTAAATAAACCATGGGAACCTCACGACAGCTATTTTTTGTCATAGAGGGTAGAGATATGAACCTCCGCAGACAAAGATCTGTTAGTTTTAGGGTCAGAATTGTGGAAGCTGCCTAAGGTCAGGGAGGAGCAGGTTCTGCAAAACCTTTTGTGAGAGGGGAGGTTGGAAAGGTCTCCTTGAACTTGACACAACTCTGGGTAAAGTTAAGCCAATCCATAAATTGTCTGTCTGCAGGATCTGAATAGGCAAGTGGTCTGAAGTTTGCCCTTTGGTTTTACAACCACTTTGTACTTCCCGGTCAATATGACTGTGGCCTGAAGAGGCTGTAAACCCTTGCAGTTCAAGAAGGAGCATGTGTGAGGCCATGTGTGCCTCCAGACCGAAAGGCCATTGAGTCTGGTGTCCCAAGCTATTTTAAATTCTTTTTTTCATACTGCTTGTGTTGTTTAAATGGCTCTGGGCAACATACTGGACTACGGTCACCCACACTTGTGTATTTGTTTTGCTTTTGTAATGGATCCCTCAAAATCCATGAAATAGTGTCTGGACATGACCAAAGAAACCTGGCCTTTGTATCCTCACCTGTGATAACAACACTGACCTGGCTGCATTGATCCTTTATGTTATGCAGCAGCAGTTTTACTCACTCACATCACCTCTGCTCACTTCACATCTGTTAAAAGGATCCCTGGTGGGTGTGATGCAGATATACTGAGACCAGACAGCTGAGTCAGTGGTACTGCAAACTGGGGAGCCACCTCAGGCTCTTGTCTGCACGTTTTACTCTTGTACATCAGTAGTCATTTTGTAACACCAAGACCCAAGCATCCTTGATGCCAAACATCTCAGATTCATGGGGAGCTTGAAGATCAGCTTCTCTGCTTCATCACTGATCACATCTCTCTTGAATCTGGAAATAAATGTGTGCCTGGTGGTAAGATATAAGAAGCCTACCTTGGGGGGCAGGGGTCCAGGCTACAGGCTTTCAGCAGCTGTGGAGGACGGCGGCTGGTTACACACAGTGTCTCATCCGCAGTCTCCCTGGTTTGTTTGTTCAGGCAGGTCACCACCGCCTCCTGGACACCTGCACAAAACAACACAGGGTCACAGCCAGCTCTCCATACCCAGAGGGTGTTGTGGTGTAGACCCTGCTTCCCCCTACTAACAAGCCGCATTGCAATGTCAGATCATTCATCAGCATATAAGAACAAAGAGCTGGGATAATTGGGCACTCTACGACCCTGCCTGTTGGTACAGCGACCCAAGATATGAAGTAATACGGTACCTCTCTGTCCTGGGATGAGCACAGCAAGTTGGGACAATTAGGCACTCCCTAACCATCTCCAGAACTCCTGTTACCCAGCAAACGTACCTAAATCTTCTCCTGCATGGGTCGCAGCCCAC
>VZSC01009881.1:124003-139936 GCA_013398225.1 Steatornis caripensis
GTTTCCCCTATCCAACCACTGTAAAATCACTTCTCGCTGTGCCCCCCACCCCCGCCATTCACTGTGACAGTTGCACCTAAGCACCATTCTGACCCAATTCCCTTTTACAATCCCTTCACACAGTAAGTAATAGAGTGAATCTTGCCATCGAATTCTGTAAAGCCGCGCTTTTTACGAACTCATACTAAAAATCACCTTTCCCTCATATCTTTGGTGGTGATTCTTTGAGCAACCACTAAACCTTAACCACTCTCCCCTGCGACAGAGGGGCAACCAAGGCCAGAGACGGGCCCAGTGGGGCAGCATGGCTGTGCTGGGGCTGCTGCGTCTGGGGAAGCACAACCTCACACCCGGGGCTGCCAGCACAGGGCCTGCAGCCATGGCTGCAGAGAGTGTGGAGGCTCCTTTCCACACAGCGGTGTGGTGTTTGCGGTCCACATCCAAGTATTCTTCCTGACGGTCTTTGAGGAATATGGTATGAATGTCTACCTAAGGGGGATGTTTCTTGGCACAGTGTACCTGAGTAGGGAAAATTGCAGTTCCTCTTCTCCCTTCTATTGGAAAAAGCCTTCATCTGTAACTCTTGCAATTTTCCAGACACAGTCATACATTGTTTACTGCACCTTTTGTATCCTGTTCCCCAGCCAGCTGGGAGACAACCGGATCAAAACACCACATGGGATGTCGTGCTTTTACTTGCACTTTCTTTCCATCTCACTAGGTGTCTCAATTGCAGTGAAAAGTCCCTAGGTTCATTCACCATTTACCTTCTCTGGACAGAAAATTGTCCAATGCTCTCTAGTGACTTCATCCTTTTACTACGGGTGCAATGAGGCTGCTTAAACTAAAGTTGCTGGGGGAGGGGAACCTCAATCCATCCCACTCCTATCAGTTTGATGCCGATGCCAGCAGTAGATGCCCAGAGCCTGGTAAAGGATCACAGGTCAGCATGAGAGCACCTGAAGTGCAGTGCAAAGGAATTCCACCCAGTAAGTCAGCTTCATTGAGGGCTCAATTAAATGCCTCCATGCAAAAACGTGTAGCATGCAGAATAAACAAGAGGAGTTAGAGATGTACATGTGCCTGCAGGGCTATGATCTTACTGGCATCACAGAGACATGGTGGGATGGCTCCTATGACTGGAATGTTGGAGTGGAGGGATACAGGCTCTTTAGGAAGGACAGGCAAGGAAGACAAGGAGGGGGCATCACCCTCCATGTGAATGACCAGCTAGAGTGCATGGAACTCTGCCTGGGGATGAATGAGGAGCCAACAGAGGACTTACGGGTCAGGATTAAAAGGAGGGCAGGGATAGGTGACATTATAGTGGGGGCCTGCTACAGGCCACTCGACTAGGAAGACTGAGTGGATGAGGCCCTCTGTAGACAGAGATCAGGTTCAAGACCATCTGAGGAACGTGAAGGCACACAAGTTCATGGGACCTGATGACATGAATTCATGGGTCCTGAGGGAACTGGTGGGTGAAGTTGCTAAACCATTATCCATCATTTTTGAGAAGTTGTGGCAGTCTGGTGAAGTTTCCACTGACTGGAAAAGGGGAAACAACCCCCATATTTAAAAAGGGACAAAAGGAAGACCCAGGGAACTACATGCCAGTCATCCTGACCTCTGTGCTTGGCAAGATCATGGATCAGATCCTCCTGGAAGCTATGCTAAGGCACATGGAAAATAAGGACATGATTTGTGACAGCCAACATGGCTTCACTAAGGGCAAATCAAGCCTGACAAATTTGGCAACCTTTATGAAGAAGTTACAGAGTTGGTGGACAAGGGAAGAGCAACTAATGTCACCTACCTGGACATCTGCAAAGCATTTGACACTGTCCTGCATGACATCTTTGTCTCTTAACTGGAGACACATGGATTTGACAGATGGATCGCTCACTAGATAAGGAATTGGCTGGATGGTAACACTCAAAGAGTTGTGGTCAATGGCTCGATGTCCAAGTGGAGACCAGTGATGAGTGGCGTTCCTCAGGGGTCAGTATTGGAACTGGCATGGTTTAACATCTTTGTTGGTGACACGGACAGTGGGATTGAGTACACCTTCAGCAAGTTTGCTTATGACACCAAAGTGTGTGGTGTGGTTGACACGATGGAGGGAAGGGAAGCCATCCAGAGTGACCCTCACAGGCTTGAGAGGTGGGCCCCTGTGAACTGCATGAAGTTCAACAATGTCAAGTGCAAGGTCCTGCACACAGGTCAGAGCAATCTCAAGAACAGATACAGGCTGGGCGAAGAATGGATTGAGAGCAGCTCTGAGGAGGACTTGGGAGTGTTGACTGATGAGNCTTATGACACCAAAGTGTGTGGTGTGGTTGACACGATGGAGGGAAGGGAAGCCATCCAGAGTGACCCTCACAGGCTTGAGAGGTGGGCCCCTGTGAACTGCATGAAGTTCAACAATGTCAAGTGCAAGGTCCTGCACACAGGTCAGAGCAATCTCAAGAACAGATACAGGCTGGGCGAAGAATGGATTGAGAGCAGCTCTGAGGAGGACTTGGGAGTGTTGACTGATGAGAAGCTCAACATGAGCCAGCAATGTGTGCTTGCAGCCCGGAAGTCGACCATATCCTGGGCTGCATCCGAAGAAGCATGACTAGCAGGTCAAGGGAGGTGATTCTCCCCCTCTACTCCACTCTTGTGAGATCCCAGCTGGAGTACTGCATTCAACTTTGGGGCCCCCAGCATAAGGACTTGAACCTGTTGGAGTGAGTCCAGAGAGGGCCATGAAGATGTTCAGGGGGCTGGATCACCTCTGCTAAGAAGACAGCCTGAGAGTTGGGTTTGTGCAGCCTGGAGAAGAGAAGGCTCATGGAAGAATATAGCAGCCTTCCAGTACCTGAAGCAGGCCTGCAGAGAGCTGGAGAAGGACTTCGTACAAGGGCATCTAGTGATAAGATGAGAGGTAATGGTTTTAAACCGAAAGTGCATAGATAGATTTAGATTAGATATTGGGAAGAAATTATTTACAGTGAGGGTAGTGAGGCACTGGAACAGGTTGCCCAGAGAAGCTGTGGATGCCCCTCCCTGGAAGTGTTCAAGGCCAGGCTGGCTAGGGCTTTGAGCAACCTGGTCTGCTGGAAGGTGCCCCTGCCCATGGCATGGGGGTTGGAACTAGGTAATCTTTAAGGTCCCTTCCAACCCGAACCATTCTATGATTCTATGATTCATCAGTCAAGCAAGCTAAGGTGTGAACACGCCTTTGACTTTGGCATGCTATATTTAAAACAACACTACGATTGCTATACATGCAAAAGTAAAGCAAAAAAACCCACAAGATCAGACAATTCAGCTGCTCAGTTACTCTTCTGCGTCCACAGCTCTGCACCTAAACTGAAGTTGCAAACCTGCAGGGTGTATTTGCGAGCTGGGACAGAAGAAGGTTATCTGTTGGGACTAAGAGAGAAGCTAGGAGATTTTGTGATAATGTTTATACTCAGGGAAACCTTAGTGATACCAAATTCCTTATGTACTCTTCAGCATACGAGTTATTCTGTCTCACTTTTCCTACCAATAAGGTAGGAATATTACAGGGTTTTTTTGATCATAAGATTAGAAAGCTAGAAAATCAAGGATTGTAACACTACATGACATAGGAAAGAGTACTTAGTGAGAGAGGATCTACTTCTTCCCCAGGGGGTCTGAGGATAGTAATTGGCCTGAGCTTCCTAAAAATGTAATCCACAGCGGTTCAAACAAAGTGAAAGTGTGCTTTTTACATTCATCCCTACTTCCTGAGTTAGGAAAAGATTAGCCGAACTCATAACAATTGCATCATCTTCTCAAAACCAACAATTAATTTTCCAAAATATCTCACAATCTTTTGAAGACACCAATGTTTAAAAAAACAAATAGTTTTGGAAGAGCTTGAACAACTCCAAGGGCAGTGTAACAGAACTGACAATACCCGTTGTTGTTTCTAATGCCAGAGCACATGTTGTTAGGCAATGAATGATATCGTATTATTCAACAGGACCGAAGTGCTGCAACTCATCATAGTTCCTGTACTCCTGAAATTATTCATGGATTCATTCCCCTTATTCTCAGTAAAGGCTGAAGACAGGCCCACAGCAAAGTGGCATGTTAGGCAATTTATTGGCTTCTATTGTGTGCAAGCCTACTCAGGGCATGCATATGACTGAATGATAGGGAGTGTCTCTAATGTACTCAAGGTGCTGAAGAGAAGAAAGAAATTTGACATTTTTGTACACAAACGTCAGCATCAAAATTACCAAAGTTCCTGAAGTCAGCCAACATTGTTGTGGATTTCCTTCTGTACATGGTGGCAACATATTCAAGTCATTCTGCTACTCAAGACTTAAAAAAATTGTAAAAGGGATAGCCTATTGAAATAATAAAACAAATGGTAGTGATTTATTTCTAGGAAAGGAAATCAATGAAATTTCTACACATACACAATACGCTCTCTACCCTGTCATGTTCAGTATCTTTCCGACTCAATCATTTTTCTGTAGAGCGTATTATCATATTGCGTACAGCAAACAGAGGCATATGGATCCTTCAGGACAGACTGCTCCTGGCTGCAGAACAGAGGTGGTTCTCTACCAGATGGGAAATGGCACTTTCTTCAAGATACTGGTCTCTACTTTGCATCGATCACCTGTGCAGGCCTGAAAGCAAGATCAATCTGATCAAGCCAGTAGAGAAGAACTGCTAATCCAGAGGTACAGAAACCAGGAAAGTACTCTTCCTGACTCTGTGCAAAGAAATCACCAAGTCTGGCCACATGCTGGTGACATTATTCTGTTTGCTAGGGTTCCAACTCATTCACCATCTATATGTGCTAGATGCTTTTCAGATCAAAATTTTGTTAATTGAGTGTACTTCACAAGTTCGTTTTCTCCTCTCTGAAGTGTCTTACTAATGAGCTCTTGACCAACGATTATCAATTACCTGAACACTTTTGCATTGTCTGTCTCAGTGCTGACTAACCAAAAGTAATTGACTGTGAGGTCTTGAATTCAGCCTTTCTCTCTTTCTCAGACTTATGGTTTTGTTTTATCAAATTCATATAGCCAAGCTCTGTTATTACTGCTCTTCACTTTTCAGAATTCAACCTGCCCCAAATCTCCCAGTGAGTTCATTCCCCTTGCTTATTCCTGCCACCCAATTAATCTCTGGCTGTATTTTCAAGAATTTTAGTCTATCCTTTCAACATTCTACTCCGCTCATCATAATTTCTTTTCAGAGATTCTTACAACTTTTTATGTTTTAAATGTACTGGTAGGACCAGTAATCTTGCCTCACAGCAGGAGCATTGAAGGAAAAGTCCCCTGCTTGAATTTAATTAGTTTTTGGTTGCTAAACTATATAGTGACAGAAGCTTCTGGCTCTAATAACTTTTGACAGAGAATGGAAAAAAAAAAGATTGGCTTGTTCCAGCAGCAAATAAATGTGCTCAGAATCACTTTCTTCAGCTTCTCCTTGAATCTCTCACTGAGTGTGTCTCAGCATAATGATAACATTCATCCCTCTGGTTTTGATAGGTCAATGCAGCAAATGGTCATAAGCTTTAAAATCAAGGATGAATCATTGAACATTTTGAGAACACAAAGACCTTTGATTATCCATCAGAAGTTCCACAGTACAGAGATAATTAAAAAAGCTGTATGAACTTTGGGAAGATTATTTGACAAGTAACTGAATTCTAGACTTTATTTACTGCACAATATTACCAGACAAAAAGCTGTCTCCCTGAAAATTGCTTTCCCTGAGGAAAAGAAGTCAGTTCTTGATAGGAAATCACAATATAAAAGGGCGTAATGGCGGGATGTGAATCTAGGCAGTTTAAGTTCACTTTTAAAATACCATCAAATGAGATTTTCTGTGTTTGTATCTACCAGAATAGAATAATTGTTACATGATATTTGATGACAGCTCTGGGAAACGCAGCCACTAACAGCAGACTAAATGACTAACTAATTCCTTCTGGTTGCTGCTTCTGGGAGGTGAAAGGTTACTTCTGCAGCTATCCAATTTCTTCTCTTGAGACTCCAAAAACAATAAAATTAGTTTGACCGATCTTGCACCTATGGTTACAAAAATATCTGACTTAGCATCTGTTAATCTGGAAAATTTGGAGTTGATGTCAGACAAAAAGAAATCTTGGCTAACAATTTTTGCTGACAATTGAAAGAGATTAAATTTATAAAGCAAGATGTCTCTGTCATATCAGTCTCTGTGAGTTATATTTAAAAAATACACACATATTCACTATATTTAAAGAAATAAATTTCAAGAAGATATTTCTAGAAGCTATTCAGGTTTCAGTATTCACAGTGTAAGTGTGACAAATTGTTACTGCTCACTAGTAGCGTCAATATATGACAGATAATCCTGTAAATTCAGTGTTCACCACCATTTAGCATACGCTACTGTCATATTTTTAACATAGGAAATAAAGCTATTGTGACAATGGCCTGACAACTCTCTGTGAGCTGCTGTAAACACTGACTACTGTTAGCAAGCTAAAAGTAAGCATAGAAACCCCTTGCATTATTTTCTACTGACTGTGTTTTTAAAGTTTGTAACTGATTACTAGTGAATCTCTATAGATCACAGTATTAACCATTCATAAAGTGATGAGTGATTTCCAGTTCTACAGTATCTATTCTGTATTTATCTAAGTATTTTTTTAAAATAACCTGAAACTTGTAATGTAAAAAGGCAGCAGCTGGAAAAGTCTAGGTTTAATTTTAAAAGTGCTGAGTGGACATATTTCTCAAAGACTAGCTAGACAAAATTATGGGAAAAAGAGGACAGCAGAGAACTGTGCATTAGTAATCTATAACATGTGAAACGTGATACCTTGATTAGCTTTGAGAAACACCAAGTGCCAAGCCTGCTAGCTTCAGACAATCACACAATTAGTGTTGTTTTACCATAGGTTTTCTTTTGCGTTGGGATCAGAGCTAATGTCACTTAGTGATAGGAATTAGGGAACCGGCTGAGCCCTTAGAATATCAATAATTTAATGCATCTGCTATGGGAGGACAATTGGCTTCCACGTGTTTATACTTGCACAGTAGAAATCAAGAGATAAAACCTAAAAATGACACATGATTCTCAGCCTATATCACCAGACCATTTTAACACTCAGCTTTTTTATGTTAATCCCTTTTGAATCATCAGCTGGTACAAGAAGACAGAAATACATGATACATCGATCACTCAGTGACAGCCTGAGCATAAAGCCTGAAAGTCCTGGGCTAAAATATGTTGTGTACATGTTTTTTTTTTTTTTCACAATTTTAATCCATGCCTTTTGAAATACGGTTGGATTTGGTCATCTTAAAGGTCTTTTCCAACCTAAATGACTCCATGATTCTAAATGAAACTGTAGCAGAGCGGCATGTCCATGGGTGCTAACTGCAAAGCACACACTTGAAGAGGGAAAGCAAATCCAGCCTAGAAATGTTTTGCACTTACCTCCTCCGCAGGACTCTGAACACTCTGTAAAGCCCTCATATTCCCAGTCATAGAGCTCATCAAACTCCTGCAGGCTTCCGTACAGCAGCTCAGTTTCCTCTGGAGTATATTCGGCTGCCTCCCCACTGCAGGGACCACTGTAACAGCCTCTCTGAGACACAGGTTTGGGACCTTCACACTCATCAATGGGCAAGTCAGCCACAGACTGAGAGAAAGAGAGGAGTACTTGACATTTCACAAGCCGCACCTGGCTGCCCACTCCACAGGTGACACTGCAGGTGGACCAAGCCTCAGGAATAAACCTGTGAAAGGAAGAGAGCAAGCCAAGTTATGTTCACAAACAGCCAGGCAAGTAAAAGCAGTGTAGTCCCATCCAGGCCAAATTCTGATTAAGAAACACACACTTTACCTCCTTGTAGGGCTATTATGAAATACATATAAAAGCCATGCCATATTGTTGACAGCTCAATGGCAACAATGGAAGGGCTCTCAAGTACTCAGTGAGGTGTCCCCTTATATCCAGGAAGAAAGATGCATACTTAGAACATCTGCATTGATCCTAAAATGTCTCAGTACAAGGCATTCTGCAATCTCCCAATGTGCATCACGATCCCACTAGCTACTTTTTGCTAGTATTCAACGTAGATCTCCTTTGCTTTAGTTGGTACCACAATTATGGCACTAGTAAGTATTGAACAGGCAGCTGTTATCAGCTAGTTGCAGTATTACAGGGAAAATTGTAGTATTTTATATTCTGTATCACAGTAAACATTTTAAGCCTTAATTTGAAGCCATAAAAGAGACAAAGGATGCATAATTTATTTGGTTGGGTTTTTTTCCTAGCACATTTAATTTCTCAAAAACACAGTGCTCCATTTCTATTCTAGATTTCTCTGGATGTTGCTCTTGTCTCACTGATTGGGAGCCCTTACATGTTCCAATTTTTACCTCTGAAAGTCCATACATTAATAAAATCACCTTGCACTCATCGTTACAGTAAGCAAAACAGACTGAATTCCCCCCTGACACCCCCTTTTTTTTTCCTCAACAATGGAATAATTTCTCATTTTTTTGTGTTGTCACCACTTTTTCAACATTGTGAAAAATTCAGCACTGGAATAGGATTAGCATTTTACTGGAAGTAACATCAAGCAGAAGGGTCACATTCAACTCCATACCACATCATTACCACCTTGTTTAAATGTAAAACACCTTGTTTTGCTGAGCTTATGTTGATCTATGCTGTTTCCAGCGTACTCCATGACCTGCATTACTTACGTTTAGATACCTGATGTAGTAGCCTGGCCAAATCTGACTGACCTTCTGCCATGGGCAAATTCTAAGACAGTGGTTGCAGATATATTTCAAGGGCTGGAACAGAAGAGCGAGTAATGGATCTGGCACTGATCCCTTAAGAACCTCACAGGAACAATCCTTATTGATAATGCTCTCACATTAACAGTAAGCGTGTGGGATCTGTCAGCTCCTTCAAACTCAGCAAGTTTTTTTTCACTGATATTTTTGAGTGCTAAACTAATGAACCAAAAGCTTTTTGTGATAGGGTCAACTGCCTGACAGAAACATAGATCTTCCAGCACTTAATCATATCCATTAGCTAAATTTATCTAATAGATCAGAGTTTACAGGACGTGTTTTTGATTAAAACATGACTGTCACTGACAGTATTTATCTCCTTTTGGTCTTTATTTAGATAGGTCACACTACACTTGAACGTCTTTGCCCAGGGCTGAAGTCAATACATAATTCTGTTTCTTCTACAGTCGAGGGCTATGCAGGGATATAGGAAGGATTTCTCACCTTGAGAATCCCATGAACAGTCTGATAGGAAGAAAAAGGAAATTTAGTTTTGTGATCAGCATCTTTGAAAGTATTTTTGTGCACTTCTATTTTCATCCACTGCCTTTCTCTAGTTGGCCAAAGGACTTTCTTTTCACTCTGGAGTTAAGAAAAGAATCCAACACCAAGAAAGGAACCTGGTGCCCCCGCAGGCATGCAGGTATTTACCACGATCCCTGACTGGAACAGCATAGTCTAGAACAGAAAGTGAGCATCTCTTCACCCACTCTTTGTGAGTGATTATAACATCTTTTTATAAACCTGATATCCACTGCTAGCACTACACACAGGAAGCAATAAAAAGGGAGGAAATGGATTGTATATATTATTAGAACATTTGAAACTGTTTATAATACTGCTACAAAGATCGCAAGATTTCTTTCTGGAGCAAAGCCTTTGAGAAACAAACAATGCAAAGTGATGCATTTCCCTACTCATTTTATGTGACATTTTATCTTAAAAAATGGGTCTTGTCTCAAAGCTGATATCCTTCATTTTGAAAGGATTATACTCTTTACCAGTACAGGTGGGCCACTCATCTTGTTTTCTCTAAGACTTTGCAACTGCTTGAATATTATTTTGATGTGGAAAATCTCCTGTTACAGATGTCAGTCACTGTGATTAGACTTAGATATTTTGATTAGTTTTAATGTATAGCTTCTTGACCTGACAAACTAAGAGGTAGAAATCCTAATCAGGTTACAGAAAAGAGGCACTGGTCATCATCAGAAGCTGTTTTCCTAATATTTTTTTAACATTGTGAATTACTGTGTAACTTTGCTTTGTTGAAGAGCTGCTGTATTCCAAACGAAAGGGATGATATTTTGCCAGGTGTTAAAATTGCTCATTTAGAAAAACAGAGATTATTTGTATACTCAGAATATTTACACATGATGTATATCACATTTACAAACACAGGAACAAAAGAGAGAGGACACAAATAGGAGGTAGGAACATTCTTAAGGCACACTGGATCCTTTTTGTAATGAGGTTAGATCTATAAATGCTATATATTATATTGTTTTACCCTAGACAGCAACTCACAATGAAAACATTGGAATACCTTGAGGAAATTATATTTTATTCAGCTTTCTAGGCCCAATTTCTAAATTGTAAGTGATCAATTTGAAAGTATAATTTAATTCTAATATAATTGTTGGCTGCCAAAGAAGAAATTAGTAGAATCAAAAAAGTTGAAAGCAGAAAAAAAGTGGGGAAAACCCAAGAAAAACCTGCAAACATAACTCCATATAGGACTTGTCATTAGATATTGAAAATTTATCTAATGTGAATGTATAATATAAATATAGAATGGTTCTGAATTGTACATCAGCCTAAAACCAGGAAATTACAAAGGCTTTCAAATATCTTTGTGTGATGGTGATTGATAGAATTTGCAAAATAGTGAGCACAAAACACAAGAAGTATTTGAATAGTAAGTAGTCACTCTGTGGATTTAAAGTTATTTTTTCTGCTTAGAGCATACCTTCTATTCCACAGCATTGTGCATTTCTGTATGCCAACATATGGGTCTTGTTTGAAAATAGTGGTGGAATAGATTTACTGAGAAGTTTTTTTAGAAAACAGGAAATAATGGAGGTGTTTCGGTTGTCATTGCATGTTGTTTAATTAAATCCCACAGTAATAATAGTCCATATAGTAACAACCCAAATGAATAAAAAAAGGCAATATCTAGTCCTAGTAATGTGGCAGTAGTAGCTGTCAGGCAGAACCCAATTGTGCTAGCTGTATAAATGAAAAGAGATTATATTATTTCATAGCTCTTAGCATACTTCTCAGTGATTAGCATGTTGCCATTGCATCAAAGATAACCTTCTTTTATTCCTCTGCACAACAGACATGACAATGCTTCTTTCCCAAAGGAAAAGTACATCAGTAAGTGTGTTCTGAGAGTGATGATGAATATTTTAAAGAGGAGTGTTTTGCTCCTGTTTTAGAGAGATCACTATTAGGTGGAGAGGTGAAAGCTGGAAGGAGGGAATATCATGACCTTGCTTTGTTATGACTGACCTAAACGTGTCTGCTGCTACTCAACTGCTGGAGTGCTGCCTACGTTACAGCATCCATCTGGAGGACAGCTGAAGCGTCCCTCTGGCTGTCACTCCCCACCCCCACCCCCGAAATGGTCATCTCCATGGGCAGTAGCTCTCAAGCTGGAAAAGGGAAAGTGTTGGAATGAAAGGTGGAAAACTCTCCAAAGCAAACTGATGGTTAAAAATGTATGGCTCTTGTACAGAAACGCCTATACTTATTTTGTTGACCTTGTGGTGATGGACCAGAAACTTTTTCTCTTTATACAAACACCCTTGCGAAGTAGTGAGTTCTGGATTTGAAAGAGGCATTGTATTTTTCAGTGGGTTTTTTTAGCTGTTGAGGTTTCACAATTTGCACAAGATTGTGTTCAGCTGAAGGGACTATTGTTGCACCATTTGTCACACGCACACCAGCCTACACTGCGATGCATAATGTGTTCTAGGAATGGACAAAAAGAAATGTAATGCCACAGGCATCAATGGACTTCTGCAGGAGTCATTCGGTTGTGATACTGAGCTGGTTTTGGCTCGTTGTTTTTGTAGTGTAGTACAATAACTTAAAATACATTTTAAGGAAATTTTAATATGACAGTTAAACCAATTTAACGTGTTTATATTTAAAGCATTTAATACAAAATATTGGTCAAACTGTGAAATGTGCAGCAGTTCAGCCCTCAGGGTGCACATCCAATAGACCTGCAACTGAAAGTGAATTGCAGTTGCCCACAGAATTTCATCCACTCATGAACACCGGGTAGACACTACCTGCCCAGCTCAATTTTGCAAGGAATTTTTGCATTTGTAGGTATTACTATTCACATTCACACATGAGAATTTCCCTTTCAGACAACAGTGTGTCTAGTGTTTAAAAAAAAAATCCTCTCTTTAAATTATATAAAGGGAATGTATTTAAAAATCCAGCTTTTGTGGACTAAAACATGCTACACAATGATCACTTGCATATAAAGGCAGCAAAATCGTGTAAAAACTTAATAACAATGACGATGTCTTGGGATAATGATTATTTTTTCCTTCAAGCTCTAGGCACAGATAAGGACTGGTGTATATTCCCCCCATACAGCAACTTATACGTAGCTGTAGAAGTCAGAGGAAGAGAAAAAGAGGTGTGTATATAAACTGATGTCCTTTGAACTATGGAGAGAAATATTTTATTCACTGCTACTTAATTAAATATTGCTCTTAAAATTTATTACTTAATGTTTTTTTTTTTAATCCATCATTGGGCAAATCCATGTTTCAGACAAAGTCTGAGGTTTTGAGAACAGTACACACCAGTAAGACTGAGTGCTCGAAGACACAGACACCCAGCTATTACGGCATCTAAAATCAGATACTACTGGTGAAATAAAATGCTCACTGGCTTGTTCAAAGGCTTATAAAATTTTCTGTGATAAACGGGAACTGAGCTCAGACTTCCAGACTCCTTGTGTTGAGCTGAAATGCAAACCTGTCCTTTTTCTCCAGGAGATGCCACCTTTCCATAGGTTTTAAGGTGTGGATAACACCACAGGATGTTCACACACATCACTGGGTAGCTGCTGGTGCCAGTGTTCACAGAAGTGAAACAGAGGTCATGACCAATCAATAAAATCTCAGGGCTCCATCTGTAAGAGTAACGGCACCAGAGCCAGATGCATAGGTCCAATCCCACTCTTAGTAATTACAGGCTGTCCCTCTGTAGTTTGTCTTCGGTTTAGTTTGAATATGATCTTTTCCTTCAGCTTTGTGTCACATCTTTGTAAACTGTTGGTGCTCTCCATAAACTCACAAATGCCTTTCTTCCCAGGGAAAGATAACTGTTTCTGCCCTGTATAGATGCTACACATAAAAACCTAAGTAGTAGCAACTGTCTAAAGGAGATCCTTGAATTAATAGGTAGAAATCATTAACTAATGTTAGGCTGCTGCACTGCTGATCTTCCCTATGACCAACCATATAGATAGTTTTGGGGTTTTCTTTTTTGCCATTAGATCTTCACATGGAGAAGTTTCCCTAACCTTCCTTCTTCCTCTTCTCTGCATGATACTGAAGTGGACAGGCAACAGCGTAGTTGTTGATAGTATCTGTGTATGTCCTCACTACTTTTTCTGGCAAGCCAATAATCATAACATGCTTTATTTTTAAAGTAAAACATTTGTAGGAAGCTTTAAAATTACTTATTAACCTGTGAATCAGGTACAAACATCATGATGGAAACTATTTATCAGGGAAGACCAAAATAGAATACCTCATGTGTCTTTGGAAACATAAATACCTACTGAAAAGTAAGAAAAAGATACTGGGTGACTCTGCCATGCTGGCCTCTCTGTCCATATCCAGATCCCTGAGGGCTTTGTCCCCTTCACTGATGCATGTCAGGAATTTCCTTTTGTTTTTTACTGAACTGGCCCCATCACTACGATGGTGCCATCTGGCATCCAGATATTATTGTTTGCCCTCTTCCCCACCCTTCCCTTCTTTTTATAGCTAGCATCAGGCTTATTTATGGCAGTGTGTTAAAAGCTGGGTATGGTGTTAACATACAAAAGCATTTTTCAACATTTAGAGACAGAAATCTTTTAAACAACCCCTCCACCACCCATAAAACCAATCTCATTATACATAGAAAAACCCATGCTTTCTTAATCTTGACTGCTGCTCTTTCTGACTCCGTCTGTCATGCTGTGCTGGTGTAAAGAGCTCCAGTGAAAGAGGTCAGACAGAAAGACATTTTGGCTTCTCCCTCAGATAACATATTTCTAAGGCCTGGTGAATGGTCACTTCAGAGATGGACAGTGATAGGAGAACAATATGTATGACAACACAAGACAGGAAGAACTTCCACCTTAAACCTTTGTCCTAACAAAGATTACGATATTTTCTTACCAATCTAGAGTATTTCATAGTAGTTCAGTCAGCAAGTAATATTTAATTGACCCCATCTAAGGGTGCAACAGGTCAGACAACACAAACATAGCTATCCCCTCTAGCCTTCAAGTGGATGAACGGGTTATAATTAAATCTTTGAGCAGCATAACCAATGAAAATGGATTTAACATGGATTTGTATTTGAAGGCAGAGTGCCCAAGTGGATTCTCTGATATCTTTTAAGGACTGAATGCCTTCAGAAAGTTTTCCTTCAACAGGGGAATTATAGGGTGTCAGTTTTCTACCTAGTCATTTAATTCAGTGAAACATGTGGAAAATACTACCACTGAATTTCCTGGTGAGTATCAACCAAATTTGACAGAGGGGTAAAATTCTCTGTTATAACTTTATACCTCTGTCAAATTCAGTTAATAGGAATAAATTCAGACATTACTGAGAGAAGAGGAAGGCAACTGACACATAGACATATACAGACAAAATTAAATGGTAAGACTTTCTTCCTTTAGAAATTCCTGAAGAAATAAATAATGGAAGGCACTACACACAGATGGAATAAAAATGAAGTGTCTGCTGCTCTCAGCAGCACATGTTAGAGAATGATCACAAATTAGTGGTGGAAGGACACTGTAAAAAAAAAAGTGTAACTTTATATCTCATCGTATGCAATTTCATAACAAAAATCGTGTTCAGTAGAAAGTCACAAAAGTCACAAGACAGCAATACAGAGATTCACAAATATAAGAACTCATTGCACAGAAGAAATATGCAGAAATGTTCAGCTTTAGCTTTTAAACTTACAATCAAAAATCAACTTTGAGAAGGACAATAGAGTCCCTTCAGTCTTCACTGCTAAGGCTGTCTTTCAGGTTTCTCAGTCTCTGGAGGTAAGAGACAAAGTCTGGAGAAAGAAAGACTTTCCCTTCATCGAAGAGGATCAGGTTAGAGATCATTTAGTCAAACTAAACACCCAAAAGTCAATGTGCCCTGATGAATGCACCCACGAGTGCTGACAGAGCTGGCAGATGTTACTGCCAAACCACTCACCATCACCTTTGAAAATTCATGGAGAACAGGAGAGGTGCTTGAGGACTGGAGGAAAGCCAGTGTCACCCCAATCTTCAAAAAGGGCAATAAGGAGGACCCAGGGAACTAAAGGCCAGTCAGCCTCACCTTCAACACTGGAAAAGTAATGGAACAGTTCATTCTGGAAGTCATCTCTAAGCATGTGGATGAAAAGAAGGCTATCAGGAGTAGTCAACATGGTTTCACCAAGGGGAAATCCTGCTTGCCCAATCTGAGAGCCGTCTATGATGGCATGACTGGCTGGGTAGACAAGGGGAGAACAGTGGATGTTGTCTACCTCTACTTCAGCAAGGCTTTTGACACTGTCTCCCACAACATCCTCACATGTCAAGCTAAAGAAGTGTGGGCTAGACGAGTGGACGGTGAGATGGACTGGAAACTGGCTGAATGGCAGAGCTCAGCACAGAGTCTACTTGGAGGTCTGTGACTAGCAGTGTTCCCCAGGCGTCGGTACTGGGTCCAGCCACGTTCCACATCTTCATCAATGACCTGGATGAAGGGAGAGAGTGTACCCTCATCAAGTTTTCTGATGATACAAAGCTGGGGGGAGTGGATGACTCACCAGAAGGCTGTGCTG
>VZSC01009881.1:139981-163802 GCA_013398225.1 Steatornis caripensis
GCTTTAGCAGGGGGGTTGGACTGGGTGATCTCCAGAGGGCCCTTCCAACCCCTGCTGTTCTGTGCGTCTGTGATTCTGAACAACTATGTTGTTTCTGTGTGGTGGGGCTTTGGTAGCATGGGAAGGGTCTACACAGTCGGGTGGCCCCTGTCAGAAGCTGCTCAAAGCTCCTCCAGCTCCAAGTAAGCGCCACCTGAGGCTGAGGCTGGGCCATTTAGAGAAAGTAAATGCGCTTCTGTAATAACAGAACGGGACAGGACAAAGAAACGGCCATTGAGACCTGCAGCAGAGAGAGGAGGGGGGTGTGAGGGAAACACCTGTGTAGATACCAGGAGTCAGTGAAGAAGGAGTGGGAGAAGGCGGCCAGAGCAGAGATTCCCCTGCAGCATGTGGGGAGAGGGCAGGCTGTGCCCATGCAGCCCGTGGAGGATCGCAGTGGAGCAGCCTATGAAGGACCACGGTGAGGCAGAGATGGACCTGCAGTCCATGGAGGACCCCACACCAGGGGAGGTGCCTGCTCCTGAAGCAGACCATGACTCTGTGGGCAGCCCGTGCTGGGTTGGTGTCTTTCTGAGGGACTGCACCACTTGGGAAAGACTCATGTTGGAGGGGTCGGTGAGGGACTGTCTGCTGTGGGAGGGACCCCACGCTGGAGCAGGGGAAGCATCTGAGGAGCCCTCCCCGCCTGAGGAGGAAGGAGCTGCAGGGACAATCTCTGGTGAACTGACTGCACCCCCATTCCCTTGTCCCCCTGCGCTGCTGAGGAGGGAGGAGGGAGAGACATCGGGAGCAAGGGGACTCAAGCCCGGGAAGGAGGGAGGGGTGGGGGAGGTGTTTGGTTTTTTAAGGCCTGGCTTTTGTATCACCTTATCTTACTCTGTTTTGATTGATGACAGAATAAATTGAATCTTTTCCCCACGTTGAGTCTGGTTTTTTGTCCATGGCCATAATTTGTAAGTGAACCTTCCCTGTCCTTGTCTGGACCCACTGGGTTTTTTTACGTTTTCTCCTCATTCCAGCTTGGAGGGGAGGAGTGAGCAAGCGGCCTCATGGCTCTCTGTTGCCTTCTGGGCCTAAACCACAACGATCCTGTCTGTAGAGGAGAACAGGGGCAGTGACTCGGTGACTTAAGAAAGCTTGGGAAGAGCCTCAGTTGACGTGTAAGAAAAGAATGAGTCCTTACTGGTATCTACCCTGGTGCAGTCATGAAATTGATAATTATTGAACCAATACAGGAGTAAATAGGAAATCCACATAAGCATAGCTTGTCTTGAAACTTCCATTACTTTCAAGCAAACATGCTCATGAACATATAACACTGCCCTTTGAGTACCTGGATTAACATGCTACTGGAGGCCTTCTGCTGTTCCTTCTGCTCCCCTTTCCCTCCCTCCCCATTGCCTCTCCTCTGCTCATTGTTCCCTCTCTGGGGAGTGGAAGAGTGGGGTCTTAAAAAAAGCCCATCCTGGCTGCCCAGCTCAACTCCCACCCTCAAACCCTGCTCACCCAGTTCCACTCTACTGAACCAGACAAAAGAAATAGCTTACTCACAGAAGGGGAAGTAAGCAATTAAAACTGTTTTTCACAACCTCTGGTATGTTTTCTGAAAATATTTACAGACAGTGTTGTCTCTCTGCATAGCTGCAGAAACACAGGACAAAAAGTGCATTGTCATGTAGTATACCTTGCTTTTCAACTAGTTGGTACATTTGAAATCCCTACACTGATGAATGAGGACAAAAGGTGCTATAAAACTGGCATCAAAGTTGATTGTTGATTGTACCTTGGTGAGTTCTGAATGTTTTGTCTCTTTTTTTTATGTCATTACATATAGTTTTTCAATCTAATAACCAGGACCTAAAATGAATAACTGTTTAAAGTTAGACATTAATGACAAACATATTAATAGTAAGGCACCCAAACTAATTTTATGTGGAAGTTCACCACTCAAGGTTGCTGTCAACAGATTAGATATCTTGGAACAATATGTAGATGGCTGTTACAGTTTAGAGACAGGGATTGCATGGATGGCCCTTTCAGCATAAGTTTTCTAAGTTTTTATTTGGTCTTTCTGTCTCATGCTCCATCACTAAAAATCATTCCAAACTAAACACAAGGCATGGATATCTCCAAGCTTTGGGAAAGTTTGCATGAAGACCCTGACTTTGTACCCTGTATTTTAGCTGTTATTGAACACACGTAAAAATCTGTACTTGAATTTAATTTAATGTCACATTGATTTCTCATCAGTCTAAAATAAAGATGATACATGCTTCCAGAGTTGTGCTTTGCAGGGAGAAAAAAATGTACAAAATATCAACCCATGGCAGAATGAACACAGTCTGGGCTGTGCCCCACTATATTGTTATGTTAGTATCCCACTGATATCACCAAAGTTTTACATGAGAAAGGGTTTACATGAGAAAGGATTAGGATGTTTTTGCAGCACAGGGCCTTTATTGCAGTACAGCAGTGAAATTATAAAGTCAGGAGGTGTCATAGCTGCACTTAAAACATTTTAATGTCCTTAAGCTCCTTGCTCTTTGTATCTCTCAAGGTCTGTTTTAACATCACAAGTAATATACCAATAGAGCTTTCCAGAATATTTTACTAAAATACACATCATGATAAACAAAAGCCGCTTTATCTTTCCCTGGAGGTTACGCCTATTGTCTACAAACCCCTTACTGTTAATGTTTAAAGCTACAAATACTTATGTATTTCTGTACTCTTTTTCTTACAGTACAGAACACTGTTCACAAAATTTATCTAAAAAATTTCGTAGTGTAACAAATTGTTGCAGATATTATCACATCTCATATCTGATTCCTTTTGATAAACTTCCAATAATACATCTTTTTTTATGTATGCATCCAGGGGTTCTTTACAGTTTGGTAATTGCACATTTAGCTAAGTGGTTTAGTATAGTCACAAGAAAAGTCACAAGAAAATGAACAGCACTTTGAAAATGAAAAATGAGTACCTTCACAAACATTGAATTTTCTAGACTTTGACGCTGAATGAATCAATCTACAAGGTCTATGAAAGTCTGGAAACAGTTAAACATCTCACTATATTACATGCGATAGCTGCTACTAATATATATACACACATACAAGTATGTGTGTTTGTATATGTGCGTATAAATGTGTGTGTATACATGTATGTGTGCATATGTATGTATTTATGTATACTTATGGCAGCTGGATTAAAACAATTTTTATATTGAGGTTTTTATTACATATGTATCTATCTCTATTTGAATGTTCCAGTTTCAAATGACTTCAATTCACATTAACTATGCCAAATATTATAACACCATGATATTGCATACTGAACATTGGTTTTTAGTCTAATACAAAACTGCAGTTGCAATAAAAAATGCCATGTGCTTAGCCACAAGGAACTGGGTACTGATGAAAGATATGTACAGAGGTTACAATTATAGCATACATTGATCACAGTTCCAGAATAAAAATTCCAAAACATAACCACAACAGTATTTTTAATTTCTCAGCCTCATTGCTAAAGGTTTATATGGTATACTAGTTTTACTGTAGCTTCCTTTTCATTGCAATTTTATTGGGCTAAGGAAGATTAATTATCCATAAATGACAATAAAACTAAATTCTGAATGAAATTCTGAAGGGTTATTTAAACCACTTAATTTTCTAACTTCTTCTGCAGTCCTGCTGTTAATGAAATGGAGCACACGTGAAACTGCTGAACTGTATTTTCAACTGCACTGTGTGAAGAAACTGGCTACACCAGATCAGATTAATACAGTCAGATTTTCTTATTGATATATTAAAAAGGCAGGTATCAACCCTAGGTAGAAATACTCTTTTCCACATTTTTGTTGTAGCATTTTTTCCTTCAGCATTACCTGTAACTATTTTACACCTTTCACCTCTTTCTAACTCAATGGTAACTTTTTCACAAAACAAAAGACAAATGAAAAGGAAAAGAAAAAAAGTAAGTTACAATTAAGGTATATGTTGAGTTAAATTTATGTATTTAGAAGGAAAATGAACAGTTCCCATCATTTCAGGGAGCCCTAATGAGAGGCCACTGTCAATGAAAGTATGTAGGCCATCCTGCCATCCACGAGGGTCTGCAGCAGGAGGAAGAGCTACCAATGGAGTGCAAGGTACTGACAGATCCATTTTGCAAAGATAGCTTGGCAAAGACCATGAAGTGGCCATAAAAGCAGGGAGGGGAAAATCCCTGAAATGATGAGGTAAGTGATGATAAGGCAACCCAAAGCACAGAGCTGAGGTTTCTAGTTTATTTTCTGCTAAAGTTGATTAATTTTATTTGCTGCTACTACAGCATGGGTAGAGGCGAGGGGGAATCATGCCTGTATTTTAACTCTTACTTCACAGGTCTATTGTGAGAATAAGTAAAGGCGCTGAGCTGTGGAAATACAGTGGTAATGGGGAACATATAACTACGTAGGTGGACAGACTCTCACTATATTATTATTGTAAATAACCTTAAAGAAAACATGTATATATTTGTTCCCCTCTTGAATTCTGTCTCTTCATACCTAAGGGTGACACAGCCCATTGATTTCCACATTTTAAGACTTACGATGGTTCTTCAGACACCACTGCTCCCTCTTCCAGCTCCTGAGCCTGCTTATACCATGGCAGCTTTGCTTCCACCGGAAGTTTCTCTGCGGAATAAACACAAGCATATGAAAATACAAAGCATGGCAGTAACACTACTCTGTGTGCCAGCCTCCCTTCTCTCTATGAACATGCCTGTGATGCATTTATACCTTCATCCACATGGAGTCTGAGCACAAAGAAGAAACAAAGGAGAGCAGGAGAGAGAGAGAAAGAAACTCCTTCACCACCTGGACCATAACGCTTACAAGGTTATATGGCCAGATTGTTCACTGTTGCAGCTAGAAGGGCTATGGTGTTCTATGAGCCAGAAAGGCACATTAAGTCACTTTTCAGACTATGCAACTGGGCTGTAAAAGTAGGCACTTTGGAAAGTATTTTTTGGAGGGAGTCTTGCAAGTGTAACAGGCTTCCATTGACACTGCAAAGGCAAAATGTATAAAATCCCTGTGTTTAACCTTAAATTTTAGAACTTCAGAAAACACATTAAGATTGTTCTTCATAGATTACAAAAAGGCAGAAACCCCTGATTTGATGAGTGATACCACAGAAAAACAGAGAAACTGTAATAAAATGGCCCAGCTATACTTTTCCACTTTATCAGTTCATCAGCTATGTGGATTTAAAAAAACAAGCTTGATAGTTCTTCTGTCGTTTCTGATGGAAAACAGTAGAGCTGCTCTTATTCCCTCCAGGATGTGCATGCAGCGTAATGAGCTGCTCTGCTCTGGGGATTGCAGGGCCATGCTGCTTCGTGAGCCAAACTCCACTTTCATGCAGTGTCAAAGTGGAGTATTTGAGCTGAAGGCAGCGGAGCTGTTTTAGCTCTGTAGGGGTATAAAACAAGAGCAAATTTGGCACTATAATTTGAGAAGGAGCTCTGCATATCAACAAAATATTCTGGGCCAGGATCAGGGGAAAACACACAAATAAAAGGGAGTGAGACTCAGACCACTGAGGAGAACCAGGGCCAGATCTATTTGCCACTTGCTAATTACCTAAGCCTTTCAGGTTTATATAATGCATGGATTTGTGCTTGCCAAAGAGAGTAGATTAATGTCATTCAGATTAGCCTGGAATTTTCTGTTGCTATGCACAACAGCAAACCTTTCACACACACCCCCAAGATTTCCCATCTGTGAGTTGTATCATAGAGGAATAACAACTTACAACTTGATTTCACAGCTACTGCAATTTTAGTCAAGCATATTTCCTTGGAGCAAGTTATTAACTGAGGAAAAAAGGGAGAGTAATAGAGTTACTATGCCTCTCTCTTAGAAATAGCTTGCCAAGCTCTTACTCTAACGTATTTATTAGTGCCATTTAACGATGAATATTTGCCAGCACAGCTCTTAGTTTAATCTATATTTTACCACATTCGTTATCCAAAGTATGTAGGAGATATTTCTATTTATATGTTCTGCAGCTTGCTTTATGGGTTTTGGAAGGCCAGTTCTTACTTCTGTGCTTTTTTGCTTGGATGCAAGCACTTGTAAAAAGCAAAAGTTCTTGTGTAGTGTTGCTTGTTAGCTGACTCTTAAAATAACTTTTCTTTTTTAGAGCTGTAGTTAATTATTATCTACACTGTAAAATGCATTAGAAATGTTGATATTGTACAGTGTGCTTTGACAAAAAAAAAAATTAAAAAGCACTCCTAACATAAGGAGGAATTCTTACCTTTAAAGATTAAAGTAAAATCTCTCTTTTTATAAAACAGTTCCAGTAAAAATGTTTAAACCCTATATTATACAGAATGTTGTATTAGATGAATACACCTTCTCTATTAAAACTGAAAATCATTACTTCTCCAGGGATACTCTGTTGTTTTGCATTACCGGTGTAAGATAAAGGGCTTCAGTGCTTGAATAAAATAAAATGAAATAAAGTACACTTAGTTTAGAACTATTTGTATTGAATTTCTGTTTAGTACAGTGTATAAAAAGAAGAGGAAATTCTACACTTTTTGTCCAGCTGCTTCAGTCAGCTCAGAAGATTGTTTTTCTGCTTTATGATTACCCAGCTCCAGAAGGAAAAAGCAGGCTAAGACTAGAATGTTCAATAGAGAAGAGATACTTTGCTACCCCTACTCCTCTAAATTTCTAAATCTCTAGATTTGTGAATTAAAAAGGACAAACTCCCAACACATAAATAAGTATAATTTGGATTGAAAGAGACTTCTGGATATCACCTGGTCCAACTCTCTTCTGAAAAAACGATTCAGCCTTCAGGTACATGGATCTTCAAATATTATCACTTGTATTATGAAAGGAGATCTCTGAGAGCGTTGCAGGACCAAGCATGAGGAGCAAAATTAAACCCAACAGAAACAGCATGCCTTGCACAGGGCTTTCCATCCCATGGGAAAAAATGGAAGAAAGAAAAAGTTGCCTACAATTAGAAATTAATCACATATGTACTGCAAAGGGCCGCATAAGGGTTTATCCAGTGCAAAGATGCCACCCGTTGCAAGGGTGGGCTTCCATCAAGTGACAATATACTTTGTTCCCAGACAAGTCCCATTGGAAGAGACTTCTTTACATCTTTCCTAGTTGGTCCTGCATGCTTCTCAGTTTCCCTAGGCAGGAGTCAGTTGTGGGTGGCTTGCAACACCTGATTTTTTGGTGTCTTCCTGCATTTTGCTTACATTGAGTGCTGCAGGCAGACCGGATCTTGCTTTATCTGTGCTCTGAATACCATAAATAGAAAAAGCCCCATAAAAGCAACTGACTGACTGAGCCCAAACCCACTGAATCTCCATATGAGGCTCAGAGTCATGCTAACACAATCCAGGCCCTTTTTTTCATCTTGAAATGTGGACAGAGCGAGCTCAAGTTGGCCAGCAAAATACAGTGCAAACATACCCATTGCTCCCCAGAAGCCCTGTGTCTGGGTTTTACCACTTTTGGTGGCTGGCAAAGTCAGTGAATTCTCATTGTCCAGATAAACTGGAATCTTGAAACTTGGCAAGTGTGCCCATCATTGGCCACTGAATACAGAAATTAAAATTCCAAATTTCAGTATTCCACCTTGGACAACCAGGAGGTCATGGATCACTCTTATTCCACAAGGCTTCATAACAAATAATATATATCAGGATAACAATTCTTTTTTTAAAAGGAATTGATTTCTTCTTATGGTGGAGTTTAAGTCTCCAGTTTCGGGAAATTAAGTTCACCTGCATTGCTGCAGGCGGAAGTTTCCATACAGACAGCATACAGACACCGAGGTTGTATCAATAGAGCTGTATACATGCACAAACACATGCACGCTCATAGAATTGTGGAAAAAGTCAAATACCTGTGTCTGCTGCACCTAGCCACCGCCCATTAATCCAATGCAGCCTCCAGGACCTTTTCTAATATTCCCACCCCATATGAACCTTCAAACAGCTGCAGAGATATTTTCTCCTCTCAACAAAGTGTGAGGTATTTACCCCAGTATTACTCTCTGTCTGAGGCCCAAGTCAAGAAACATTTCTATACAAATTATGAGGAGTACTTGCTATAAGGTGCTTTAAGCCTAGCTGTCTACCAAATTTTGCAGCCTTGCTAGTAAGAGGAACTTCACATTGGGATATAGAATGCTTCCCTCTGACCTATTTCTCACTCCAAGTTATGAACAGGCACTTTAAAATTATCGTTACATTTATCTACGAAATATGTTACTTTTATATTTAATTCTTCTTAAACTACAGGGCAAATTTAGCACAGGCACAATCATTGAGGTGAAGCTTGCTTACACTATGGTCAAATTTACATTTACAATATTGGTTGGTCTGCTGGATCACAAGTGAACAGTGAAAATCTCAGAGCTTGTATGAAAGAGGAAGGGGCCAGCATTCATTCCAAGTTGCTAGCAAGCAGAGCGGAATAGGAATGTCAGGCCATAAAGGTGAGAATTCACAACTCAGTGCAGGTGGAAACTGCTACCACCAACAAAACAGACCTGCTCAACATGGAAGAGCTCTGAAAAATTTCTGAGAATCCTTCTGCCTCATTACCTTTGGGTTTGTAGCAAGGAGTGGGTACGATGCATTCTTCTTTTATGTGAGGCTTTGTTTTAGGACTACAGCCTCCTGTATGCATCCCCCTGTGATCAATGCAAAGCACCACACGGTATCTCAGTCCTTGTCCACAGGTCACAGTGCACTGCGGGGAAAAAAAAGGAAAAAAAAATTGTGCGTGTGATACATCACAGGAGTGACAAATAAAAGGGGAATGTGCAATAGAAGTATGCATACATCAGAGGGTAAAACATGATGCAGATACACCCAAGTCTGAATGGAAATTATTCATCATATTTGGTAGTTATGGATAAGATATAAAATTGACAGCAAGTTTTGCCTTTTTGCTCTGCACATTTACTTGGTTTGGACATTTTGCCGCTGGATTTCTCTTGCAGTGTCCCCCTCTCAGCGCTGGCTACTTGGCTTGTGGCCATCGGTCCTGTATTGGATATGCTCAGTAACACCCTGTCAGTTTCATCTGGAGGCACTCTGCTTTGCTTGGACACAGTACTGGGGCTTATGGGTTAACAGGAGCAACACTCAGCTATTTTGGAACGTGGTACCAAACAGAATGGGAAACTGTTTGGGCTTTCTTCCCTCAGCCACTTTAAGTCTTTTTTCATCTATTTTGGTAAGGTCCATCAATTTTTCCCCCAGTACAGATTGTTTCGGAAGAGGTTGAATGGGAGAGGATCAAAACTACCAATCAGTGGAGAGGGCTATGGATACTACCAATATTACTTTGCTCTTGGATAGCAGCTTTAAGCTGGAAATCATTAAACACTCTGTAATCAGTCAAGAACACCTCACCTATGGGAGAGCTATATTAGCTTCTAAAACCCATTTTACTTGTGGAGAAACTGCGGTGGTGAGAAACAATATTCAAGATTAAGGTTTTATGTACAAAATCTAAGTACTTTTCTACTTTTGTAGAAAGACATTTCAAAGACATTTACTTTCATACAGAAGGAAAGATGAATCAGCAGCAGACAACTACAAGCATCAAAGAGCAAAGTCATTTATAGCTTTATGTATTCCCGGAAATTTCTCAGCAATTCATAATATCCAATTTAAGGCTGAAAAGTTGTCATGAAGATATACCACTACATGCTTACTGGTTTTGTTTTGTGCACTTCATTTATATTCTATTATTAGTAGAAGGTCACTAATAACATTACAGAGCTGATTTATTTTTCCATCATTCTCCTTAATCATGTTAATGTTATTAATACATTATTCCTGAATATTTACTTTGCAGTTAGACAAATAGCATTTAAATTTAAAACAGAGGTCATGGTAATAAGGAAATAAAGCAGTGAATGTTCCTACTTCCACACATTCACAAAACTGTAATTTAAGATATATTCAGTGTGGTAAACACAAAACCAACAAAGCTAAGCTGATTACCGGAGACCATTCCTGAGCAAGCCACTTCGGGCAGTCAAATATATTGCAAGGCTGGACAACAGGCATCTTTGGAGTATACATGCATTTCCATTCTTCCACGGGGCTGATATGCCCCTGCATGTCTTCTTCCACACATGAGATGCTTCGGCTTTGAATGCCCCCTCCACAGGATGAGGAACAGGCAGTCCAGGGTGTACTTTCCCACCTGGGGATAAAAAAACCCAAAACAGAGATGCATCAGGAAAAGGAACACCTCCTGCCCCCACTCTCACCCGCACTCCTCAAATGCATAAACTGCTGTCTGCAGGAGGTTTTTTTTCCTGATTAATATCGGTATAAATTAATCATATATATATTTTCATAAGCACTCTCACGGCTACTGTCTTTAAGTCACAGATTAGTAACATGAAAGATCCCCTCTCCCACTAACCTAGTGGCTACTATCACAGAAAGGAAATACTGTTAATTTTATTACTTTTATTTAATTGATGAGATTATTATATCTTCATAATTTGTTGTGTTCTGAGGATTTTTTGCCACAAATCACTGGAAGATCAGTGTGCTCTGAAGCCAGTGCTCCTTTTACACGAACACATGGGTAAACAGCAGTGTTTCTTTCCAGGGAAACAACTAAGTTGAGGAAAAGAAAGAAGATGGGAAGAAATTACCAAAAAGAAGGTGGGACTATACTGATAGGGTGTGTGGCCTCTCATGGATAAACCACATGGGCCTTGTTTCCTCACAGTTGAAGCAGTGAGAGGAACTGAGAAACCATCTTTTCTTTGCAGGTGCCATTTGAGAATGTAATGACAAATCCGCAGAACAATTTATGTGTTCTGAAAAGCTATGCATACTTACAAGAGTAATCCTCTTTTTACAGTGATGCTTATACAACAATGTATGTATTGTTATATACGTGTACATGTCTGTCTGTATAAAATAGTCTGGTATTTTCTCTTTTATATTCAAGCCATTGCCACAGAGAGGGTCCAGGACCACTGTCACAATCTAATCCGGCTATTCCTTTATAATCCTGTGCATGCCTGATGGTATAAAAGTGTGCATGTTCTACCTAGCTGGAAATATTTCACAAAATCTTTTTTTTTTTTTCCCCAAATGCAGATGTCCTTTTGATAAGGGCATTAGAAATAACGTTTGAAACAATGATTTTGGTCATAAATTTTCTTTTTTTTACTTAACAAACCCTGTTTTTCCAGAAAAAAACCCCACCTGTTCTCTGTTTCAGGCAAGAATGAAAAAAAGTGAAAGGTGAGGATTTTTTTCTCCCACGGAATTATTTTTATTAAGTAACAATTACAGGATCAATGAGATTGTTAAGTAATATGACAAATGTTTTTTTCCCTCTGATTTTTCGTCATATCAACCCATCTTTTTCTCATCAGCTCCTGTACACGTACGGACTGCTCCCACTTGGTTACTGGCTGAAAGTGCCGCAAAAGTCAATGTGAAATGGCTTATGCTAATAACTGCTTATGAATGGTAAATCCACTGATTAATTCTACAACTTATCACTAAGAAATGGTGAAACAATGTTTATTACAGTGTGCTGAGCATAAGCCACATGTCATGAATGAGTAATTTTAGCAATGTGTTTTGTTCAAATGCGTTACCTGTGGCTCTACTGAACAAGTTTCCCAGCACACAGGTAGGATTTCTGATGACAAATAAATCTAAATGCAGAGGCCTCAAACTAAAATTCACGAACAGCAGAAAGTGATGCAGCCAGATCGAGCCAGCTTGTCCCAAGCATAAAAGTGATGTGGCACCAGGGAATTCCCTGGAGTCTTTGGTACAAGTCTCCAGATGACTTAGGCAACTTCAGCAATACCAAGCAGCTTAAATCTAGGCAAGCGGTTTGGTCCTCATGTTTTGTATGAGTGTAAGATAGGAAGGTGAATTTTCTCTGCTGCACAGCTCTTAAAGAAGGTGTCACAGCTCCTTTTGAGATACAAAGGGTGCAACATTGACCGAGAACTTGTGAAAGGAATTGGTGGCGCATTAAAAGCAAGCACTGTATCAGCTGAACCATATTTTTCCCTATTAGTGATAAAATTCAAGGCTGAGGGATTGCAGTAGGGAAATCTTGCAAAGATACCTTTCTAGACTTGCTCTCCACTTCTCCTGGAGTGTTTGTTAGGTGCCAGTTTCAGACAGGTAATGCAACCAAGGCCTCCCTGGTTTGGTTGAGGTTTTTTTAGGTTTTGGTTTTTTTTCCCCTAAACTCTGGAGGTTCAGAGGAATGTCATTTTTTATCCCCCTGACTTAGCTCTGTCTCGTGCCAGCCTTGTGGTCTGTTCAGTTTCTGCTGCCTCTGAGGCTTGGAGAAGAGACATGTTGCTGTGAGAGGGAAGAAGACCTGAGCCCTGTTCATGGGCTCATAGAAGCACACATGGGACTGGAGGAGAGGGAGAAAAGTGGAAGCAGCTCTGAAACAGCAGAGGGAGAAAGAGGAGACAGAGGTCTCATGCAGCAGTTGCAGCCTGAGCAATCAACTGGGGAGGTTAAACTAGAATAGTGGGGCTGGGAGAGTGGATGTAAAGGGAGTGTTATGGGGTGAGACCATAATCCAGAACAGCTTGAGAAACAGTCTCAGCCTTTTGATCATTTTCAGGGAATGACTTTTTTTTTTTTTTTACTTTCAGTGTTACTGAAAGCCAAATACCTCAGGGCATTTTGATCCTTTATTTTGGATTTTCTTCAGCAGTAAGAAAACCTCTGCCTAGCTGCCAGCTCAGGATGCTTTTTACTTAAGTACAGTATCTCCACTGTTAAGTACTGCTGAATCACCCTCTGATGTAAAATTGTTCTCTCTTTTATCAATGTACATGTCCTTTTCTACACAATTGAAATAAAATCTGTTTTATTCAAAGCTATTGTTAAACCTTGTATTAATATTCTAGCTTCTATATTCCTTACTCACAGAGGTTCAATTTTTGAGGTTAGGAGGTATGTATGTGGGTTTTTTTTAAATAAAGAACAGAGGAAAGTGTTTTTGAGAAAAAAGGAATTAGACACAAGGATATATTTTGTAAGTATACCTCAAGAATATTTGGTGATAATGACCATGTGTACATAACCATAAGCACTTAGCTAGGAAGATAAACCCTCAATCCAAATGACACAGATCACTGATAATGGGTATCAACATGAGTGGCAGCCACAATACTTGGTAAGTCTTCTCACTCAGAGTTTGGGGTAGGTCCGTGATTTGGCTGGAGACTGTTAAACGTGAATGCACTGCGCTTTCACGCTGATGCTGAAAGCTTTCTGCATTAGGCCTCATCATGGCTTGAGGAAGGTCATTTCCTCATGATGATGAGTCTAACAAGTTGCCTAGAGGGTTCTTTCTGTGATTTTATACTCCATAACACAACAAATTAATGAAGAAGGCAACACAGCACAGCACTATCGCACATCCAGGCAGTATTTCAAAACCAAAAGGTTATTATCCTCCAGCTACCCAACATTTTTGTCAGCACCAGTCTTACTCACCACTTTAAGAGTAATTACTCATGTGTATATTTCCATGAGAATCTCAAGTCTTACAATAAAGACAGTTTAATTGTGAGATAATTAATAATACAAATCAGGCCTTGATCCTATTTCTGCCCCAATCTCTGATTTCTTAGAAAAGCTCATGGATTAAAGCCCCTGGGGAAGGCATTAGCATGGGTTTGCAGGATCAGAACACAACATTAATACTTTCTAAACCCCAAATCTCACAATTTATAAGCATGCAAGAAGATGCGCCACCAGAGAGAGAGTTTGATGATTCCTTACAAAGCCACAGGTTATACTCCTTTCAGAGATGAGTAAAGGGAAGAAAAAGTGTGATAGAAAAGGGGAGGTGGGGGGTGAAGGGTGAGGAAAGAGAGGAAGAAAGGGACCACAACTTAATAAGTCTGCATTACTGCTTCGGCTAGAATATTGTTTCAGTTCTGTATCAACAGAATTTATAAAAACAGGTTAGCACTGGAACATTTCTAGGTTAATCTGCAGGAGTTCAGACCAAGAGAAAAGCAGCATCTGTTAACTTAGTTTAATAGCAAAGCAGAAATGCAGAGAAAAGAAAGAAAAAAGTAAAAATATTGTTTCATCCTAGCATCTGGTTGACTGTTTTACGTACCGAGGAAGGGGATGGTAGAGGTCATAGGGCATGATCTGCTTGTATCCATCACTGTTAGGAACAATAATGCCAACCCTCTGAGTAGAAGGTACACATAACAAAATAAACACTAAATGATTACATTATACAACTTTTTTTTACACAATATTACAAAAACCCCCAAGCAAATAAGATACTTTACCTAAGTTGCTATCACATTTAAAACAAAACTTATGCTCCCATCCTACTGTTTCTGACTTGTTCAAAGAATAAATCACTGATTACTACTTTATCAATATATTACTGTTTGACTAAGAAGCAATCCATTACCACAAGTGATCCAAGTGAGTTGTCATAATATTTAAATTTATGAGGTTGCTATCTGCCATGAAAAAAAAATAAATTCTATACCTCGTAATTTCTTGGAACTTGGATCCAAAGTCACTGAAGACAATAGGAGAACTCCTATCTGCTTCAGAAAGCTCTAGGTCAAACCCTTTATTAAACTACTATGTGGTTGTTTCTGCCCTTCAGATAAAATGTCTGCTTTTACAGGGGCCAGTATTAGAAATTCAGGGAATCCCAGTGCATTAATTCAAATCTGAAATTATTGTCCCTCCACCTTAAATCAGTCCAATGTAATTAATCTTCAGAACCCGCCTCTCTTTGTATTTTTCTGGAAGAAAGAAGGAGCTGGAGAAAAGAGCAACATGTCAGGATGTTTGTTTGTTTGGTTTTTGTGTTGTCGTGACTGGTGGGGTTGGTTTGCTGTAGTGTTATTTGTTATCTAAATAATATAACATCTAAAGTTAGGTAATAGCATAGATCAAAATTTGTAATTGTCTGAACCATTATCATGCCAGTTATGTGTAAGATGGATGCCATTTGACCTGTTGGCAACTACAGGGTTTCACTGAATTGCTAGTCTGGAATTTCATCTTTTGTCTGCGCTTTTTGTAGGTTCTGACTCTACTCATGTTGTCTCCCAGTTATCAGGCATATCTATTAGTGTCAAATAGATGATCCCAGAGCACCTCATCTATCAGTTTCATCAAAGCCACTGCACAACAGGGGACTTGGATGGGGCAGGTGGACAGAACCATAAAAGAGTGAATACCAGCTACATTAAAATAAAGTGTGTCCCTACACTAGTTACAGAGAAAGGATACTGACTGAAAAGAACGGATGTGGTTTTTGACAGCCTTATACAAACGAGAGGTGTTGGGTATGCTGCTATGAATTTCTGCAAGGGGGAAGGAGCAAAGAAGGGGGAAGGGAGAAAGTATTCTCGATCGTCAACACAGTTCACTGAGAAATGTTGTAAGCATTCAAAGGAGTCTTGTCCCTCTAAGGCTAGAGGGGTCTATTCTCCTGTCAGTCAACAGGGTTTTTATGTTCACAACTTGCCCATGATAGGAGAATGGATCCCCTTGTGTTTTCACAGCGAGGAGTCAGCACCAGGTCAGCATGCTGAAATTTTCCAGCTAAAGTGCAGAAAGACACTTGAGCCCTGGCAGTGTGTGATGGGGCTAGACAGCTCCCTCTAAGATTAGCAGCCTCTGCAGTCACAGAAGCCCTCTGCATGATGAGTGTGCACATTTGTATCTTCAGAGAGCTGGCTGTCTCCACAAAAATCTAAAGATCTGGGAAAGCCAGTTCTGGCATGGGGAAGCTTGGAAAAGACAAATGGGTCATTTAGAGTATGGCCAATGAACAAGTCTTTTCAGACTTAGTTTAATCGGTAAATGCCTGGAGAAGTTTGAGAAATTGTGCACTAACATTTTGAAAAGATGGACAGGGACTTTTTCAGAGGTTTTTTTTTTGCTCATGCTTTTAGGAATTTTTGCTGTTTTCCTGACTCTCCCACCACTGTTGCTGAAGTTCCATTCTGAAGGCTTTTGCACTTCCCAGCTCATCAAATTGCTGAGGAGTGGTTGGAAAAAAGATTGATATACTAAGTTCAGAAATGAAATAATTATACTATAAAAGCATCTACTGCATAAAAGAAACAGATTTCAAAACATTTCTCACTCATTGCAGTGAGAAATGTTTTGTTTCTAATAAACACAGTCTGTATGCATAATCCAGGTCTACATGTATTAGAATGCATAATAACCATGGTCATTCCAATGGAAATAACCATACCACATCCAAACACTGTTATGAAGATTAAATAACATTTACAAAGCACTAGATTAATATTGTCATTGGAAAGGTTTGACCCTCAAAGAATTTTGCATACATAAATTGCGTTTCTGTAAATGGTATAGAGCTCCACAGAATTACTGACATTGTCCTTGTCAAAAGCTCTCATTCTGTTACTGCAAGACAATGATTCCCAGCAACATAAGTCTCATGGACACAGTGAGGAGAAAGAACTCCACAATAATACACAATGTCTTAATGTATGACTTTAAAAATCAGCTTGAAGATACAACACAACAGCAGATGGCAATTATACATTAATGGCAATTGCATGTTTCCTAGCTAGTCTTACGTGTTTTTTTGGTGTCTCATACTTTAGACAGCATGTCTGTTCAGCACAACAGTATCTCACCTTTATAATAAATGACTTGTTCATTGTGTACAGATTTCAAACTCCAAGAAATATGTGTTACTTATCATTGCCATAGACTGCTGAAAACTGTTTATAGGGCTTGAAATGCTTGAAATAGGTGTCACCAATTGGAAGCAGCAAAAGCACTTCCTTCTTCTAGCGTGACTGTAATGTTTCTAAAAATCTCCTCCCTTTTTTATTCAGTTTAATATTTCATGGTGGTTTGGATGAACAGTATTTGATAGAAAGATGGAAGTCTGTTGTTATTTTCCACTACTAAATGTTAACAACTGAATATCCTGTGAAAATCTCTGTAAGTAACTATCTTACTACTTGTTGCAGTTTTGGTTTCTTCTACAACTTCGACTACATTTCCCATAACTTCATGTTGGGCAGACAAATGTATGTGTTTGATGCTCATCGCAGAAGAAGAACTGCTTTCCTCCCTTACATTTTGTTATCTGATGCATCCTGGCTTTCTCTCTGTCTGTCTTTATTACAAACTATCTCCTCAGAGCGGAATTTGCTCTGCTATTCACGTCTTTTAACAATTTGACAAATGCTTCCTGAGTAGGAAGTAGGAAATAATATTCTAGCTTAATTTAAATGCCTTTTACTGTGCCCCAAAATTCAAGGTTTTGTCTATTTATCTTAAGAAAATTGCCTCTTTAGGCATTAGGAGTATCTGCAGCTCATCTGTAGCCTGCTCTTGAACTCAGGTGACCCCAATCATGACTACCAGAGCATAGCCACTGCTATCAGCTCTTTCTCCATCTACAACTCCTGTCTCTGGAGGCATACGTATTGTCATTTCTATTCAAATGTATCACTGTTTCCAATTCAGCTTTCTTGAAAACTTACCCAGTGATTCCTTTCCTGCTGCTCTGAATTTTTTTTGGCCTCCTAAACTTCTCCCCCTCACCACCCTTTTTTTATGCGTAATACATCACTTTAGCTCATTTCTCCAGCAACCTTGGTAGTTCCTTGGTAAATTCTGAAATGTTCAAAACTCACTTTCATATATATATATACAGTTGGAATGACTGATATTTGTTGACTTTGCACTCTCATTTGCAGGCAGCATACTTTTTGCTAATACCTTTTTGCAGCACATGCAACTTCAACCATGCTGGTGGAAAAGTCTTGTTCTCCCTTCTGCTGGAGAAGTTGGCTGGAGAGTTGGGCAGAGAGGAACCTGATGAAGTTCAACAAGGGCAAGTGTAGGGTCTTGCACCTGGGGAGGAACAACCCCATGTGCCAGTACAGGCTGGGGGTTGACTTGCTGGAGAGCAGCTCTGCGGAGAAGGACCTGGGANTTTCCCTGGAATGCCTCTCTCTCGCTATCTTTAGGGTCATTCATATGCATATGATTGGCTGTGGAAATTGAAACCAGACCCAGCAATTACAGACAATCAAGGTTCAGAGAGCACTGCAAGGCAGAAAGGCGTTCTCAATTCCCCTGTAACAAATTAAGAACTTAAGGAGAAATGCAAATCCTCAGGAAGGACCATTTGCCTGAGGTGAAGATATCAGGAAAGAACATTGTCATGACCGGTGTCCCACATCCATGCAAAAAGCTGGAATGTTGTCAAAAGCCCAGTATCTTCAGTAACTATGGGATATTTCATGTGAAAGAATATTCACAACAAAGTTTAAATCTATCATATATCCCAGTCAAGGGCAATAACAATAAATGAGTCATTGCGTCTCAGACCCCTCTCATCACTGCAGATCTATGGCTGCTACTGCGTTAATCAGAAAGTGCAGCCTGTCTTTTCAGGAACATACCAGCACTCCAGTTCTGTCCATCTTCCAGAAAGAATGTAGTGAAAATGGGAACACTGCACTGCTGTGGTACTTGGCTTATAACTGCTATCTAGTATAATACCTGTGGAGAAGCTGGTAACAAGCAAAAAAGTATGCATTTGGCAATTTCTTCTTCAGCTGCCAATTTGTAATGAAGTGAGCAGACCTCTGGTATTGTTTAAGAGGATACTCTATGTAGCCTTTTTAATAATGCATATTTACTTATAACTACCTAATTTTCTTTTGAAGGAAATATATAAAAGTTATCATGGACAAGTCTTGCACTGTTGCCCGGGAAACTACACACTCTTTCACATCACCAAGTATACCGGGGACTTCTCACTACTTGGGGTTACTCTTAATGGCCATAATATCCCAGCAGTCTTTTTTGTGCTTTTACTTGTACTTCTTTGATCTTGTTAGATTAGTTAAAAATTAACAACTAAAAAGTACAATTTTATTTAAATTTAAGTTTCCTTTTGCTCATAACTGTCTCTGGCACCACCCAGTATGGATAGTTAAGTGAGAATGCCAAAAGAAAAACTTTCATGAATAGGAAGAGGAGTTTGCAATTTTGCTGGAGTACTCCATAAACTGGATATCTGAGAATTCCTTCAGCTCTCTGAGTGATGAAAGTCTTGATTGAACTAGAGATCTTTCCCCAACTTTTCCACAGGTACTAACATTTACAGAAACACAGAGTGGTAGAGGTTGCAAGGGACCTCCGGAGATCACCCAGTCCAACCCTCCTGCTACAGCAGGTGCCCCCAGAGCAGGTTGCACAGGAACGCGTCCAGGTGGGTTTTGAATGTCTCCAGAGAAGGAGACTCCACAGACTCTCCCAGCAGACTGTGCCAATGCTCTGTCACCCTCACAGGAAAGAATGTTCAGGTGGAACTGCCTGTGCTCCAGTTTGTGCCCATTGTTCCTTGTTCTGTCACCGGACACCACTGAAAAGAGCCTGGCCCCATTCTCTTGACACCCGCCCTTTAGATATTTGTAAGCATTGATCAGATCCCCTCTCAGTCTTCTCTTCTGCAGGCTAAGCGGACCCAGCTCTCTCAGCCTTTCCCCATAAGAGAGATGCTTTACTCCCCTCATCATCTTTGTAGCCCTCCGCTGGACTCTCTCCAGTAGTTCCCTGTCTCTCTTGAACTAGGTAGCCGGGAACTGGACACAGTACTCCAGGAGCAGCCTCACCAGGTCAGAGTAGTGGGGGAGGATCACCTCCCTCGACCTGCTGGCCACGCTCTTTTTAATGCATCCTAGGATGCCATTAGCCTTCTTGGCTGCAACAGCACATTGCTGGCTCATGGTGAGCCTGTTGTCCACCAGCACTCCCAGGTCCTTCTCTGCAGAGCTTCTCTCCAGCATGTCAACTCCAACCTGCCCTGGTGCATGGGGTTGTTCCTCCCTGGCTGTAGGATCCTACACATGTCTCTGTTGGCCTTTATCAGGTTCCTCTCCACCTAACTCTCCAGCCTGTCCAGGTCATGCTGAATGGCAGCACAGCCTTCCGGTGAGTCAGCCGCTCCCCCCAGCTTTGTATCGTCAGAAAACTTGATGAGGGTACACTCCCTTCATCCAGGTCATTCATGAATATGTGGAACGTGGCTGGACCCAGCACCGACCCCTGGGGAACATGGCTGGTCACAGGCTTCCAACTAGACTCTGCACCACTGATCACAACCCGCTGAGCTCTACCATTCAGCCAGTTCCTGATCCACCTCAACGTCCACTCATCTAGCCCACACTTCTTAAGCTTGACATGTGAGGATGTTGTGGGAGACATTGTCAAAAGCCTTGTTGAAGTTGACGTAGACAACATCCACTGCTCTCCCCTCATCTACCCAGCCAGTCATGCCATCATACAAGGCTACCAGGGTGGTGAAGCAGGATTTCCCCTTGCTGAATCCACGTTGACTACTCCTGATAGTCTTCTTTTCTTCCACGTGCTTTGAGACAACTTCCAGTATGAGCTGTTCCATCACCTTTCCAGGGATGGAGGTGAGACTAACTGGCCTGTAGTTTCCTGGGTCATCCTTCTTGCCCTTTTTGAAGACTGGAGTGACATTGGCTTTCCTCCAATCCTCAGGCACCTCTCCTTTTCTCCACAACTTTTCAAAGATGATGGAGAGTGGCCTGGCAATAACATTTGCCAGCTCCCTCAGTACTCGTGGGTGCATTCATCAGGGCCCATGGACTTGTGAGTGTCTAGTTTGCCTAAGTGGTCTTTGACCCAATTCTCCTCGACCACGGGGAAGTCTTCATTTCCAGGCTTTCTCTCTTACCTCTGGAGACTGGCAATCCTGAGAGCCGGTCTTAGCAGTGAAGACCGAAGCAAAGAAGGCATTCAGTAATTCCACCTTCTCTGCATCCTCTGTCACCAGTGTGTCCTCCTCATTCAGCAGTGGGCCCACTCCCTAGTCTTCCTTTTGCTACCTGTAGGAGCCCTTCCTCTTGTCCCTGACCTCCCTTGCCAGATTCAACTCCAGGTGGGCCTTAGCCTTCCTTGTTTCATCCCTGCATGCTCTAACAACNCAAGGCTACCAGGGTGGTGAAGCAGGATTTCCCCTTGCTGAATCCACGTTGACTACTCCTGATAGTCTTCTTTTCTTCCACGTGCTTTGAGACAACTTCCAGTATGAGCTGTTCCATCACCTTTCCAGGGATGGAGGTGAGACTAACTGGCCTGTAGTTTCCTGGGTCATCCTTCTTGCCCTTTTTGAAGACTGGAGTGACATTGGCTTTCCTCCAATCCTCAGGCACCTCTCCTTTTCTCCACAACTTTTCAAAGATGATGGAGAGTGGCCTGGCAATAACATTTGCCAGCTCCCTCAGTACTCGTGGGTGCATTCATCAGGGCCCATGGACTTGTGAGTGTCTAGTTTGCCTAAGTGGTCTTTGACCCAATTCTCCTCGACCACGGGGAAGTCTTCATTTCCAGGCTTTCTCTCTTACCTCTGGAGACTGGCAATCCTGAGAGCCGGTCTTAGCAGTGAAGACCGAAGCAAAGAAGGCATTCAGTAATTCCACCTTCTCTGCATCCTCTGTCACCAGTGTGTCCTCCTCATTCAGCAGTGGGCCCACTCCCTAGTCTTCCTTTTGCTACCTGTAGGAGCCCTTCCTCTTGTCCCTGACCTCCCTTGCCAGATTCAACTCCAGGTGGGCCTTAGCCTTCCTTGTTTCATCCCTGCATGCTCTAACAACATACCTGTATTCCTTCCAACTGGATAGTCCTTTTTTCCACATCCTGTACATTACTGTCTTCCCTTTGAGTTTTTCTACTTGCTCCTTGCTCACCCATGCAGGTCTCCTGCCTCCTTTACTTGACTTCTTACTCACAGGGATGCTCTGATCTTGAGCTTGGAGGAGGGCGTTCCTGAATATTAACCAGCTCTCTCGGGCCCCCTGCCTTCTAGAGTCCTAACCCATGGGATTCCTCCAAGCAGGTCTTTGAAGAGGGCAAAGTTAGCTTTCCTGATGTCCAGAGTTGTAATCCTACTTGTTGCCCTGCTTCGTCCATGCAGAATCCAGAACTCCACCTTCTCATGGTCACTACAGCCAAGGCTGTCCCCAACCTTCACATTCCAAATCAGTCCTTCTTTGTTCGTTAGTATCAGTTCCAGCAGCACTCCTCTCCTTGTCAGGTCCTCCACCACTTGTGTTAAAAAGTTATCACCAATGCTCTGCAGGAACCTCCTGGACTGTGCATGCCTAACTGTCTTGTCTTTCCAGCAGATATCAGGGTGGTTGAAGTCCCCGATCAGAATCAAAGCCTGTGACTGTGAAGCAATTTTCAGCTGTCTGTAGAAGGCCTCATCAACTTCCTCATCCTGATGTGGCCTATGGTAAACACCCACAATGGTGTCACCCATGTTGTCCTGTCCCCTAATTCTTACCCATAGGCTCTCAACTCTTTCTTCATCCATGCCTAGGCGTAGTTCAATGCATTCCGGTTGCTGTCTCACATAAAGAGCAACTCCACCACTACGCCTTGCTGGCCTGTCCTTCCTAAAATGTACATAGCTGTCCATGACTGTGTTCCAGTCACGCGAGCTGTCCCACCATGTTTCTGTAATTGCAATGAGATCATGGCCCTTTGACCGTGCACAGATTTCTAGCTCTTCCTGTTTATTCCCCATACTGCATGCATTATACATCCATTATTTCTGGTAGCATGTTTACAGATAATGTTCTAGGCAAATTCCAGGATTTCTTGTGTGGATCAGACTGGCATTACTGGCAAAGTGATAAAAAGTATCTCACATGTTAGAGACTTGCTAATATGAATTATTTTTGAGAAAGTTGCTGCATGAATTTAGAAACTTTCCTGCAGATGCCTTTAGAAATGTTTATATACCATTTAAATCTCCTGGTAAAAGCACCAGTAGAGCTTTTCTGACTCAGAAAACCTTACATTAACATGTAGCAGACATAAGCAAAATACAGAGGAGATATTGGTAAAAATGCAGAACAGCGCAGACAGGAATGCCTCTTAAAAGCTGAAGATGAAATCTAGAAGCAGCACTGATGTTGCCCCAAAGAGTATCCTGGTAGGTGAATGATGAGTGGGGTAAAAGCTTTTTTCATATTTGTAAAAATTGCTTTTTGGAAAAATGCCTTTGAATTCTGAAAAAAATGGTATCTTCAGCTTATAGCACCTCAGAGTTATTCTAGGTAAGTGTTCAGCACACCCAGCTAAGCCAAATCTAAACAGATTTTTTCTAAAAGCAGAAAAAAACCCATTTACATTTCATTAGAGGATAAAAGACAAGAAGATACTGATGACAGCTAAAAAAACTCCCCTAAACCCTCCCGTCTGTGTTTTTTTGGATAGTTAAAATATTTACAATTAATTAAACATGTGAAATCATAATGTTGGATTTTCCTACATAGAAGAGGAGTGGACTAGATTGAACTGAGCACTATTTACATCAGTAGACATTATAGATATATTTGCCAGTCAAGTATGGACTGCTTTAAAATCTTAATGGCCTGTAAACAAACAGATATTTTCTTTCTAAGGTGGGAGCTGAATGCCAAAGAGGGTCAATGAGAGACACTGGACAGGACACTGGTAGTATGTAAGGAAAAGGGACTCCGTGTCATGATGCGTCATCTATCCCACAAGTCACTAATTACTGATCTTACTTAGGCGGATGAGCCACCTTTACTTAACCTGGAGAAGGAACATTTATAAATTATATATGTTTGATAAATAGCCTTCTTCACACTGCTTCTCCTCTGTGTATCTGAGAAACTGGGTTTGCAGAAAGAAAAGTTGC